>ML780738.1:361034-459249 GCA_009831015.1 Picea engelmannii
TGCAATCTTTTTATCTAAAGAAAAGAAATCATAAGTGCTTTTGAAATCTATAGCTATCTTCCCCGGCAACGACGCCAAAATGTTGGTCACTATAATTGCTTAATTGATTCAAACAACCAAGTGATACATGAATTGTCAACCCAGGGAAGTCTTTTATTTCAAGGATAACCACGCACTATATATGCTCAATTCCAAAAGTAACTTAGAGTTGTAGTAAAAGAAACTATACTAATCACACTTGCCTTGAATGAACTGAAGTTCTGATTTAAATCACAGGAAAGCAACCTACCTATTGCAGATCTTAAAGATTAATTTAAAGAATCCTGGATTACATTTAAAATAACAATTGCAACAGGAAATAACATCTATTCTGCAACCAGAGAACATGACCCTTACTCTCCAACAGAGACTTCAATACTTTGTTTCTGATTAACACTCTTTCATGAAAACAGTAATGCAGATAAAGCTAACTCTATCTAGTAGAGACCAAGGCTATCTAATTCCTTCCTTTCTAAGAAGGAACCTTAAGCCCTATCCCTGATTAGCACACTTGTGAAAATGACTGAGATATACAGAGAAAAGGATCTACCGATTCCTTCCTTTCTGAGCAGGAACCCTTGACCCAGTTTCTAGCTAGCACACTTGTAGAAGTAATTCAAATCTACAGAGAACAGGGTTTTCTGACTCCTTCCTTTCTGAGCAGGAACCCTTAACCCAGTTTCTGGCTAGCACACTTACCAGAGTAATTGAAATTTACAGAGAACTGGATGTTCTGATCCCTTCCTTTCTGAGCAGGAACCCTTGACCCAGTTTCTGGCTAGCACACTTGCAGGAGTGAATGAAATCTACAGAGAATTGGACGTTCTGATCCCTTCCTTTCTGAGAAGGAACCCATGACCCAATCTCTGGCTAGCCTCATAAAATCATCACACAATATTGCTAATAAAAAGAATTACACATTTCATTCAATAAACTAAGACAGAGTTCAGTAGTGTTTCAACAAAGCGGAATTCATTAAAAGTAGTGTTTCGACAAACAAAAGTAAATCATAAACAGAGATTGTACTAACACACTTCTAAAACTAACGGGTGAATCTTGTGATGAAGGTGGGCCCTCCCTTCTCACAAGATTCCCCTGAAACGAGAAAGCTAGAGAAGGATACTCAAAGCAGTCTTTTATTCATCTGTCAAAATATCATGTTACAATCTGGAAAATGAAGTACGCCCCTCTCTCTGTAGCTTTTCAATACATAAAAACTTCGACCCCTCGAATGATGATTTCCTCTCTATTAAAGAGGGAACCCCTTCGATACAATTGATCAGAAATTACAATGTGTATCTGATTCCTATCTTTAGTTGGATCTACTTTCTAAAATAGAATAGGATGTCCTAGTCTCGAGCAACCGAATGCTATTATAGGAGTTGAATGGGGTATTGTTGTTACGGCTGGTGTAACAGCTTCTTCTCGTTGTTGTTGATGTTGTTTCAGCATCGCAATTCACGGGCTATTTCAGCCACATGAATTGCGCTCTTGACTGTGTCGACATTCTTATGTGGGAGCGACGGTTGGTGCTTTGTTGATCGCTGACTGTAACGGATTCCTTTGTGTTTCAACATCGTCGATCCTGGCGGTTTCCTCTGTGTTTCAACATCTGCAACTCTGAACTATGTAACAACTCTGTGTTTCAGCATCTGCAACTCTGGACTGTGTAACAACTCTGTGTTTCAACATCTGCGACCTTGGACTATACAACAACTTTGTGTTTCAACATCAATTCTGTGTTTCAGCAACATCGACCTTGGACTGTGTGACAGTTCTGTGTTTCAGCAACAGGCCTTAGATGCTAATCTGCAGTTTTGAACACTTATACATTTCTAATCAATGGTTAAGTACGAGAGTGATGTAAAATATTATGCAAAACATATTAAATGTATAGTAATGAGAAGGGACGTTGTATACCTTTGGAATGATCAGATAACGTGATAGTATGAGTTTAAATATGGGTGATCAAGAGTATAATAGTGGCAAAAAGTATAGGCAAAAAGGTACATTGTGTGGTCCTAACAATTACAGCACTAGGCTGTCACATCACAGTACTACACTAGCTTAATATCATAGCTCAGTGTCAGTCACATCTTGCCTTACGTCTAACAACTAGGTCAGAAGCAAGTAATATCATCATCTTGCTTTATGTCTAACAACTAGGTCAGAAGCAAGTAATATCATCATCTCACTTTACGTCTAACAACTAGGTCAGAAGCATGACTCATATTTCTTTACATCTAACAACGAGGTCAAAAGAAAGGAGCACATCAACATCTCGCTTTACATCTAACAACGACGTCAGAAGCAAGGAATCATCGGCGTTATGCTTTACGTATAACAACTAGGTCAGAAGCATAACTTATCTTGCTTTATGTCTAACAATGAGGTCAGAGGCAAGGCACACACATCAACATGCTTTACGTCTAACAATGAGGTCAGAAGCATGACTCATCTTGCTTTACGTCTAACAACTAGGTCAGAAGCAAAGAATCATCGACGTTATGCTTTACGTCTAACAACGAGGTCAGAAGCACAACTCATCTTGTTTTACGTCTAACAACTAGGTCAGAAGCAAGGAATACATCTACTCCCCCTTTCAGGGAAGGTCCTTTCAGACAATACCAAGCTTATCTCGAAAGTGTTCAAACTTTACACGAGATAGAGGCTTATTCATCACATCAACAACCTGTTCATCCGTGCTAATGTACTGGAGCTTCAAGGCTCCTCTCTATACCATGTCGTGGATGAAATGATAGTGGATCTCTATGTGCTTCGACCTGTCATGGAACACATGATTCACCACTACGTGAAACATTATTTTCCACATATACATGCCCTACCTATTGTACAACATGCGTATACGCAGGTTGCACCACTGCAATGTTGGGTATGTGTTATATTATTTTCATGTGTGTGTGTGGGTGCATCAAATATGACAACTGCATATGATGATCCCTCATAGTAGTGCTCTTTGTGTTGTGTGCGCCGAGTGCTTTCCTAGTAGTGCGAATTTTGCTATTTTTAGCGGTTTACTAAAAATAATCCCGGTTTTAGGGATTAGGGTTTTGGTATCTACGAAATACCTAAAAACATTGTATATATTGTATAGTGAATGGTGAAATTTGATATAATGAATATAAGAAAGGTTTTCCTGGTTGAGGGTTTCTGGTATAAATCTCTGTGTACTATGTGAATGAGCCATTGATTAAATTCTGTTTTTCTTAAGAATCTATATGCATTGCTTTACTTCATAGGTTTAAAACTTACATGTGGTATCAGAGCTCATTTTTGGCTTCATAGGGATGCCTTTGTTGTTGAGGGTTTGGATCGGTCTTGATAGATCATGTTTATCTTGGGTCTATGATAAACCTGGGTTTAGTGGGAGCTTTTGCAGTGGTGATTTGAGTGCAGAAAGAGGAATGACAAGCTCTTCTAGAATTGAGATAGAGAAGTTCAACGGTAAAAACTTTGAGCTATGGAAGTTGAAGATGGAGGACCTTCTTGTAGAAAAAGAACAATGGATCACTGTGGATCCTAGTACACAACCTACTAGTACATAGTCTACTAGCACATAGGCTACTGGTACACAACCTACCAATACACAAACTACCAGTACACCACCTACTGGTATGTCAAAGGAAGATTGGGAGAAGTTGGACAGAAGAGCAAGGATTACTATTCGACTCTGCCTAGCAGATTCGATATTGTTGAATGTCTCAAGAGAATCTACAGCCAAGGAACTATGGGATAAGTTGGGGAATTTGTGTCAATCAAAGTCCCTGGTAAACAAGTTGTTTCTTCGAAAGAAGTTGTATCATATTAGGATGGAAGATGGAGATTCTGTGACAGAACATCTAAATGCCTTTAATACTCTGGTAAGTCAACTTGGCTATGTTAATATTATGATTGTAGAAGAAGATAAGTGCATTACTTTGTTATGTTCTGTTCCAGACTCTTGGGATAATCTGGTTGTAGCAATAGGTAGTACCACTCAATCTACATTGAAGTATGAGGATGTAGTTTCATCCTTGTTATCTGAAGAGATGAGGTGAAAAAGCATGGATGGTCACAACACAGATGCTTTATTTGTAAGAGGGCGTACCCAAGACAAGAAACCCTGGTAAGCCTTCGGGGTGGAGATCTAAATCTACAGGTATATCTAAGTCTCCAGGAAACTCTTTGAGGAAATGGTGGAAATGTGGTAAAACAGGGCATTATAAGAAAGATTGCAAGACTAAGAAGGTTGAAAAACCAAATGGATCTGATAGTACCTATTCCACATAGGCGAAAACCTCCACTGAAGAAGGAGTTTATGTTTACTTGGCATATATAAGTACACATGCAGACCATGATGTATGGTTGATCAAATCAGGTGCGTCATACCATATGACTCCTCACAGGGAGTGGTTCTCTGAATATGAAAAATATGATGGTGGTGATGTATTCCTAGGAGATGACTCGACAACAAAAATCTTGGGATGTGGAAGGGTTAAGTTTCTACTAAAATATGGAAGGATTAGAACACTCCCTGGGGTTTTGCACATTCCAAAACTTGCTAGGAGACTAATATCTGTAAGCAAGTTGGATGATGTAGGAGTGGATACTGTATTTGGAAAGAACACTTACAAGATGGTACGAGGGGAAATAGTGTTGATGAGGGGTGTTCAGTGTGGAACTCTGTACAAGTTGTTGGGAAGCGCTTATACTAATGGGTGTAACAGTTCTGTTGTCCTTGAGCAGAAAAATAAAGAAGATAAGACCAATATCGTCCTTGAAAAGAAGACCATGTTGTGGCATCAAAGACTGGGGCATATTGGAGAAAAGGGCATTCGAACACTACATGGTAAAGGCATGGTTGGAGGTATGTCTAATTGCACTTTGGATTTTGATTTCTGTGAACATTGCATATATGGTAAATAGAATCGAGTAAGATTCCCATCTGGTGCTACAAGATAAAAGGGGATCTTAGAGTTGATACACAGTGATGTGTTTGGACCTGTTCCTGTTCCATCCCTAGGTATATCTGTGTAGTATGTTTCATTCATAGATGATTTTTCAAGGAACACATGGATTTATTTTCATAGAAAGAAATCTGAGGTATTTGATAAATTTAAAGAGTTTAAGGATCTGGTAGAAAATCAGACAGAGAAGAAAATAAAGGTATTGAGAACAGATAATGGTGGATAATTCTATGGAAATGAATTCGAAGAATTATGTAAGAAGTGTGGTATAGCAAGGAAAAAGAATACTCCATACACTCCTTAGTAGAATGGAGTTGCAGAAAGGCTGAACAAGACACTGATGGAAAAATCAGGGAGCATGCTCAGTGGTGCTAGGTTAGGACAAGAATTCTGGGTAGAGGCAATCTGTACAGCATGTTACCTAGTCAATTGATAACCTTTATCAATGTTGGATGATAAAACTCCACATGAGGTATGGTCTAGAAAGAAACCCTCTCTTCAACATCTTAGAGTGTTTGGTTGTGATGCTTATGTACATGTTCCAAAGGAAAATAGAAGTAAGTTGGATAAAAAGGCTGAAAAGTGTATCTTTATTGGTTATAAAGATGGTGTCAAAGGTTATAAGCTTTGGAACCATGAAACCAAGAAAACTATTTATAGTTGAGATGTTGTTTTCAGAGAGGTAAAAGATGTGTCTGAACAAGAATTCCTACCAACGCAAGATGAACCTGAGAAAATAGAGCTTGAGTTGGATGATGCAAAATATGAATCATATGAAGAAGAGGAAGAAGAAGAAGAATAAGAAGAAGAACCTCATACCCCAATATTGAGGATATTAGTGAGAGATAAAAGGAAACCAAAAAGGTATAGTCCACCTGATTGTCATTCCAATTTTTCTTTATCTATTACTGATGATGATCCTAGAACTGTTAGGGAAGCAGGGAATTCAGAGGATAGTAAACTCTGGAAGAAGGCCATGGTTGAAGAAATGGATGCCTTGGATAACAATGAGGCATGGGATATAGTTGAGTTTCCAGCTGGAAGAAAATTTGTTGGTAGAAAATGGTTGTTTAAGAAGAAGTTTAATGCACAAGGTAAAGTGGAGAAATACAAAGTTTGGTTAGTAGAAAAAGGTTACTCCCAGGCAGAGGGAATTGACTTTGGTGATATTTTTTCTCTTGTTTCTAAGTTAACTTCTATTAGATTTCTTTTATCTATTGAAACTGCTTTTGATCTTGAATTGGAATAGATGGATGTGAAGACAACATTCCTACATGGGGATCTAGAAGAAGAAATCTACATGAAGCAGCCAGAAGGATTTGTAGTAAAGGGAAAGAAAGAGCTAGTTTGTAAGCTAAATAAGTCACTATATGGTCTGAAGCAATCACCTAGGATGTGGTACCAAACGTTTGACATATACATCATTGGATTAGGATTTGTAAGAAGTAGAGTTGATCATTGTGTATATTCCAAGCAGGTTGGTAATCACTTCATTTATGTAGTGTTGTATGTTGATGACATGTTGTTGGTAGGAAATAACATGGATGTTATCAAGGAGGTGAAATCCCAGCTATCCTCCAAATTTGACATGAAGGATCTTGGTGTTGCTAACTTCATTTTGGGAATGGAGATTAAAAGAGATCATGCAAACAAGAAACTTTGTTTGAATCAGAGAAAATATGTTGAGACGATATTGCAGAGATTTAATATGCATGGAAGTAAACCGGTCAAGGTTCCTATTCCTATAGGTGTAAAGTTATCTGTAGATCAGTGTCCTAAGAAACATGAAGAAGAAGAGGACATGTCCCATGTCTCATATTCCAGTGAAGTTGGCAGTTTGATGTATGCAATGGTATGTACTAGACTGGACATTGCACATACAATGGGAGTTTTGAGCATGTATATGTCAAAACCAGAGAAGGAGCATTGGACAACAATAAAGAAGGTCTTCAAGTATCTTCGTGGCACTACCAGTTATGGATTATGCTACCAAGGAAGACCAAGATTGGACAGAGTGTTGGACATACATATATTTTTTGATGCAGACTGGGCTAGAGATCTAGATCACAGAAGATCTACAAGTGGGTATGTGTTTAACCTATTTGGAGGAGCAATCAGTTGGATGAGAAAAAGATAGGCTGTAGTGGTACTCTCAACTACATAAGCTGAATACATGGCAGGCACTCATGCAAGCAAGGAAGCAGTATGGTTACAAAGATTGTGTTCAAGTATTGGTTTGGTACAACAAGCAGTGAGATTAGATTGTGACAGTCATAGTGCAATATTCCTAGAAAAGAACCCATATTATCATTCAAAGACAAAACATATTGATGTTCAATATCACTTTGTGAGATACATGGTTAAGGAAAAGAAGGTGTTGTTGGAAAAGGTTGACACTTTGAAGAATGTTGCAGATTCATTGACAAATTTTGTGATCACAAAAAAGTTCTCCTGGTGTAGAGTAACAATGGGCATTTCTGCCCTGGATTGTTGACTATATAATCCCCTGGACCCTTGGATGCAAAGAAAACAACAAGTGGGAGAATGTTGGGTATGTGTTATATTCTTTGCATGTGTGTGTGTGGGCACGTCAAATATGACAACTGCATCTGACAATCCCTCGTATTAGTGCTCTGCTTGTGTCGTGTGTGCTGGGTGCTTTCCTGGGGGGGTCCCAGGGGGGAAGATATGCCCCCCCCCGTGGTTACGCGCAACTCCCTGAAATTGTTTTTGAGCAGTTTTTTCTATTTTTAGGGGATTTTGCTATTTTTAGTGGTTTACTAAAAATAATCCCGGTTTTAGGGATTAGGGTTTTGGTATCTACGAAATACCTAAAAACATTATATATATTGTATAGTGAATGGTGAAATTCGATATAATGAATATAATAAAGGTTTTCCTAGTTGAGGGTTTCCGGTATAAATCTTTGTGTACTATGTGAATGAGCCATTGATTAAATTTTGTTTTTCTTAAGAATCTATATGCATTTCTTTAATTCATAGGTTTAAAACTTACATGCAACCCATGTACATCGGGTTTTTTACCCAAAATTAAAAAATGGTGTCGGGTTTCCATGTCACGTCACAAGAGCCATGATCCTTGACCTTCCATATATTGGAAACATTCTGAATCGACCCTTTAGTTCCACTTGAAGGCTATAAATGGGCCAAATATGAGCTATGGAAAGGAGGAGAAGAATTCAACTTTGAGAGAAAAGTTACTCTGGAGAAATTGTTCACTTCATATTGAGTCTGCATCCCTTTGTCCTTTTAATTCTGAACACATTGTTCATCCCCCAAGCTCTTCCCTACTCAATTGAGAACCTCATTGTCTCTCTTATATGAGATTTCCTTTGGTGGAGTCCTAGCTGGAAGGGACTTAGTTTCTTGGTTCCGAACCATGCTAACATAGAAGTTTGTAATTCATTCACTTCTGTTGATTACATTTTAATAGAAATACTCTTTTCTCATCCAATTAATATCTTGCAAATATTTGAATTTTTATTCCATAGGAGTATTTGTTATGAATGTTGATGGATTATGCTATTGAATGTGATAACATTATATATTATCACCATATTATTGATTTTCTTGGTTGTTGAGGACAAGTTGCAGGTGTATTTCTTTGAGTCAAGTGCTCAATGATGGACTTCATCGAACGTCTAGACGAGGTAGGAATTTTATATTGTCTTGATAGTGTATTTGTTTATATAGAATACCTGAGATTAGCATTGATTTATACAGTCATTTCCTTCTGTTGTGGTTTACCCCTAGCCATAGAGAGATTTTCCTCGTAACAAACACTTTGTACCATACAACTACCCACATGACTCCTTTAAAGTGGTATATGTACAACATCCACATTCATTTCTCTCATATTTTCCAGGTGTCTCGAAGGTCCAGGAAATTGAACAAACACTTACAGTTCAAAAAGATATTCTCCTTACCCTCAAAGAGAATTTGGTCATGACCCAGAATCACACGAAGAAACAAGTAGATCAAGGTCGATCTAAATGTCAATTTGCAGAAGGGGATCAGGTGTTTCTTTGACTGCAACCTTACAAGAAAAATTCCCTCAAGGCTGACCATTGTCAGAAATTGGCGCCCAAATTTTATGGTCCTTATATCGTTCTCAAGCATGTGGGATAGGTGGCCTATTAGTTATCTTTTCCGATTCATTGTTATCTCCATCCTATTTTTCATGTTTCTTGCTTAAAGAAGGTGATTGGAACTAAGTTCCAAACTCAAACCAACCTTCCTGAGTTGGATGAAGAAGGCTCCATTTGGATACAACCACAAAGAGTTTTGGACCAACGTGAGTGTTTTCTAAGTCAGTGAACCATCAAGAAAGTGTTAGTTCAGTGGAAAGATATAACTCCAGTAGATGTCACTTGGGAACCAACTACCATTCTTCAACAATTTCCCCTTCTCAAGCCTTGAGAACAAGGCTATTTTTAAGGGGGAGGACATGTTAGGGACCTAACCCCTCATGTAGGTAGAATAATATATTTCCATGTAATAAAGGTCAATATTAATAAGGCCTAGCAATAAGGAAGAACAAGTCCAATGTAGGAAGACCTAATATAATATTCCACTTCTAAAAGGATCTTCCTCTAGATGGTTCTTTTGATAGACATATTTAGTATAAATAGGATTTGAGGGTATGAGAACTTTTGTCTTGGATATTATTGTAATTGAGATATGCTTTGTTGGAGGTTTCCCCCTCGAAGAGGCAAGTAAAAATTTCTCTCAGTAATCAAAGTGCTCTTTCTAGTGTTATTCTGGTATCATTTTGGTATTATTGTGGTGTTGTTCTAGTTATATTGTTGTTCATATTCCATTTATAGATATTTATTTATGTTCTGCATAATTTTTATATCTGGGATATTACATGGATATTATCCCCTTAGCACTTGACATCATGGTGATTGATAGACTAGAGAAGTGGTTACATGAGCTTCTTGGGGAAAGCCATGTGGTTCTTGATTTCTAAGTAAATATATAAACCCATATTTGGGTTGTTTGGGGGTTCACTCATTGTTCATTGCTCACACTCTTCATCATAATCACTCTCTCCATTCACTGATTCATTATTTCTCATTCATCCTTCATCTTGGCTGGGAAAGGAAAAATGAATTTTTGGGAGAGAAGCCATTATTGGTTGGATATAGTGATTATTGATGTATTCCATCCATGAATTAATGCCTCCATGCCCGAGATGTATTGGCATGCATTAAATTTTGTTCACAACTGTGAATATTGAGAGTCCCAGCATGGAGATTCTTCTTTGGATGCACTGGATCCATGGAAGGAGGTGAGCATCCTAAGGGACTCTGTGGTAGAGAAGGGGGTCCATTCTCTTGAGTTGTGAAGGCTAGATAGAAGAGAGCTAGTGTACTTTGGATTTTTTTTGTGTTGATAAAAATGTGATAGATTGAGTGCTCGTTGGTTTGGGAAGCTTAGTGACACCCTGGAACCCTCCTTATGGATTCATAACCTTGGCTCATGGGGGTCCTGCCGTTGAGACTTGGAATGACATTGTCTATGGTTGCGTCGAACGTCCTTGGTCTGCATCCAGTTGGTAATTCATTTTTTTTAAGATAAGTGCTATATGTCATGTGTTTGTATGCTTGCATATTCATTTCTATTATGTATTAATTAAAACCTCTAAGACGTGTGTCTTTAATGTGTCTTCATTTTGTTTGTTGTTGTGCATGTCATGCTTAAACATTCTTTTATGCTATAACATGAATCTTGATTATTGCATGTGTTGTTATGGTGTTCTTTCATGCTTATTTATTTATTAAATGTTAATCAAAAATTTTAAATCAGTTTATAAGTGATTTTTTGAAGTAGCATGCCTAGCCCATGGGTGGTTGGGTATGTTACATGATGTCTATGCTTTGTCTTCAATTTTTGGCATTCTAGAGACCTAGCTATGTAATTAGCCACTTATTTCTTCATTCATGGACAAAAGTATTATTTTCTTACTGTTGTAATTGTTTTATGATATCCTAATTTACCAACATATGGCACATTGTGCATTTCCCTCAACATTGTATTTTTCATCTCGCCTGAATTTGGAACATATGTTTTACTTATATTTTTCAATAATTAGTTTTACTTAAAATTACTTTGTTGTAATGTTTCCTTTATTTTTAAATATTGTTGATCTGAATTTGCAGCCTCTAGAATTTTTTCTTTTAAATCTATGTTGAACATATTGATGGCTTAAATATGCATTTTGTGAGCTCTTCTGTTGAGTGCATCAACCACTTTATTTTTCTTTCCTTTATATGCTTAATTTCAAAGTCATATTCACTCATAAATTCCAACCATCTAGTTTGTATGGCATTTAAGGTTAGTTTTCCAAACAAATGCTTCAGACCAAAATGGTATATACTTAGCTCAAATATTCTCCCCATGAGGCAATGCATCCACATTTTTAATGCATGTACAATGGCTGCTAATTCCAAGTCATGTGTAGCATAATTACTCTCATTCTCTTTTAATTTTTGAGACTCATAGAATACCACATAATCTTTTTTATTGAGGACTCGACCAAGCCCTTTCTTTCACGCATCAATGCACATCAAAAAATATTCAAATGAATATGAAATCTTTAGTATTGGTTCCCTTGTCAAAATATCCTTCAACTACTAAAAACTTTCTTCACATTTTGGAGTCCATTCAAATTTCACTCCCTTCTTTTGCAAAGAAGTGATTGGGATTGCAATCTTTGAAAATAATTTTATGAATCTTCGGTAATAAATGGAAAGACCCATAAAGGATGTGACCTATGTCACATTTCTTGGTGCTATCCATCCTCTAGAGGCCTCTATCTTCTCAGGATCAATTGCTATCCCATTTTTTGAAATAATATGCCCCGAGTAGTGAATCTTTTTTTATAAAAGTTGCACCTACTTAGTTTGGCATACAATTTATGCTCTCTTAAGAATTGCAACTCCATTTTCAAATTTTTCTCATGCTCTTCTTCTATCTTTGAGTAGAAGATAATATCATATAAGAAAACAATCAAAAACTTGTCCACGTACTCCATGAACACTCCATTCAAGAGGCACATGAAAATTTCTAGTGCATCTGATAACCCAAATGAAACTATTGTTGTCTTGCTGATATCCTCTTATTTTATCCTCAATTGATGATAAATTGATCTCAAGTAAATCTTAGAAAATATTCTTTCATTTTTTAGTTGATCAAATAGATCATCAATCCTTCACAAAGGATATTTGTTCTTTATAGTGACCGTATTCAACTATATGAAATCAATACATAGCCTTAAGGTCCCATACTTCTTATTTAAAAAAATAAATGGGGCTCCCGAATGTGATGGAATTGGGAATATATACCCCATGCTTAAAATTTCTTCAAGCTACATCTGCAACTCTTTCAATTATGGTGTGTTAATTCTGTAAGGTGTCTTGGACAATGGGGCAGCACCTGGCACCAATTAAATAGAGAAATCAATGTCTCTCTTTGTTTGAAAACACAAGCATTCCAATATAGGATGAACACCTTCAGTAACCACTCACACAACCACATCAAATATCAACACATCGATGTTTTCACATGGTAAAACCCCTACAGGGAAACATACATGGCCCCAACCAACATGGACACTTGGAGCAATTTATTAATGAAAAAGAAAAATTTACAGAGAGATTTACAAGAGATTTTCTCACAATCGATCATCAACAAATGACCCTCCATGCTCTTTAAATAGATATCATGGACCAATCGGGTGCTAAGACATGGATCAATGTAGCTATTAATATTGAGGAGAATATGAACTGTAAGATCACTCTATGTCAAGAACATATCATGACCTTCATATTTCCTGACTACAAATGCATACTAATGTGTACTAAAGAAACACACTGAGAAACACACTTTTACCTACCAACACATTAGACCAAGTTGATCTTAAATAACTCCTAAGTGTCTAAATATTCTAACATCCCCCCTTAAGAACAACTTGGGATAGTATTGAAGGATTTACAAATATGACACAATATGAGATGGAAGGAGGCATTAGATCCTATCCCCCCTTAATGACAATTTCTTGAGCTCCTAACATAGATCAAAGTTTGGAGAACTTTACTTCTATAAGAGAATTTGTGAAAATATTTGCAACTTGATCTTCTGTAGGGAAAAGGAGCACTTCAATAACTTGATCATGAATGAGATTTCTAATGAAGTGCATGTGTATCTCGATTTGTTTTCTACACTGATGTTGAAATGAATATTTAGCAAGCTTGATGGCACTCGGATTTTCACACCAAAGGGTTGTCGGATGCTGCTACTGGAATAAAAAATCTGAAAGGATTTTTTCGAAGACACAAGGCTTCTTGACTTGCATTAACTACTACTCGGTAATTTTATTCTGCTGAAGAAAGATAAATAACATGTTGTTTCTTATAGGACAAAGTGACATATACTTAACCAAGGCTTAAAAAATTACCTGCAATAGATTTTTGATCATTAAGGCCATCAACCCAATCTGAATCAGTGAAACCAAAAAATAAATGAGTCCCCCATGAAATGTAATGTATCTCGAATTGAACTATACCCCAGACATACCAACGCATCCTATTAGCTATATTCGAATGGCTTTGATGAGGTGTTTGCATATACCAGGAAAAAAGACCAACAACAAACGAAATATGAAGATGGGTATGAGTCAAGTATAAGAGGCTACCAATTAATGGACGGTACAAAGTGGCATCAAATTCAAGAGAAGTATAGGTCGCAACAAGTTTTACTCCAGACTAGAAGTGATAAGGGGATGGTTTTTCCATGTGAAAGCGATGAATAAGGTCACAAGCATACTTATACTAGGAAAGAAAAATTCTTTTCTTGGTTTTAAAAACTTGGAGGCCAAGGAAATAATGCAAATATCCTAAGTTAGTCATTTCAAATTTCTTGTTAAGGTTAGTTTTCACATGGTTTGGAAGTTTAGGGCCACTACCATTGAGGATAAGATAATCAATATAAAGAACATGGATTATGAGATGGCTTCCTACTTTCTTGGTATATACATTAGGGTTAGAATGTCATCTATAAAATCCAGTATCAAGAAGAAAGCTACCCATTTTGGCATACCAAGCCTAAGGAGCTTGCTTAAGACCATAAAGAGAATTATTAAGGAATAAAAAAAGGTTTGAGTCATTCTAGACATACCGAGGAGGCTGTTCCATGTAGATTTCTTCTTGCAAATCCCCATTCAAGAAGGAAGATTTAACATCCATCTGATGGACCTCCCATTTATGCGAGGAAGAAAGGGCTAGAACAAGGCGAATATAATTCATTTTGGCTACAAGGGAAAAGGTTTTATTATAGTCTATGCATTCAAATTGAGAAATCATTTGGAAACTAATCAATCCTTGTGTCTTTCAACACTTCCATATGATGCATACTTATTTTTGTAGACCCATTTACATATGAAAATTTTTCTTCCTTTCAGAAGAGGTACAAGATCCCAAGTATCATTCACCATTAAAGAGTGATACTCTTTATTCATTGTTGTATCTTAATCTAGATGACCTAAAGTTTATGCAAATATGTCTTGATCACGATTCTCTAAAAATTGATCCAAAAGAGAAGAGGCTCACTAGAACTATGAACGTTTCCAATGCCGATCTAAAGGATCATTGACAAGATCACCAATTACTTCTCTTGTTGAATAGACCTATCTAGGAAGTGGTGGTGTTGGTTCAGATTTATGTTAAATGGACTCATCTGGAGGAAGGTGAGTAGGCAGAGGTGGAATTTCATCCTCACTATCATCATCTGAAGAAGGCACAAACACCGAACATGCATCACATGCTGAATAAGGAACAAACGCCAAAATATGATGGTGGGCCAAGACATTTTCATCAAATTTAACATCGCTTTTAATGAGAATTTCATTACAATGTGGTTGAATAAGTATATAACCTTTGACATCTTTAGAATAACCAACAAAAATACACTTCTCACTTTTAGGCTGCAATGCTTTCCTTTTCTCATCAGGATTGTGAGCCCATGCTACACTGCCAAATACACATAAGTTACTTACATATGGCTTAAGTTTATTCCATGCTTCTTCTGGTGTTATATTTTTAATATCATTTTTGGGAGTGCGAATTACCATGTAATTTTCATAGTTAATGTATTTCTCCCAATACTTTAAACCTAATCCATTAGGTTGGATCATACAATTAGCCATTTCTTTTAATGTGTGGTTTTTTCTCTCAACAACACCATTTTTTGTGGTGTTTATGGAACAATGTGTTCTATTTGGATTCCCCGTGGAGTGAAATAAATGAAAAATTGATTGTTTACATATTTACCTCCATTATCTATTCTTAATATTTGAAGTTGATGTGTAGATTACGTTTCTACAAGGGCCTTGTAGGACATGAACTTGTCAAAAAATTCACTCTTAATTTTTAAGTAAACCCAAGTGCGTTTGGAAAAGTCATCAATGAAATTTAAGAAATACTTGCACCCAAAAAAGGAAGGAGAAGAAAGTGGACCAGACAAGCGAATGTGAACAAGTTGCACAATGCAAAGGGTTTGAGGCATGCCAAGAGGCACATTTGTCAAAATCATCCCTATGGTGTTTTCTGAGAACACAACTGACACAAACACCATCTCTGGATGAAAGAAGAGGAGGACCAATCACAATATGTTGATTACATAGATGTTGCAATAAGTAATAGTTTAGATGACCAAACTGTTCATGCCAAATTTTTCTCAAGTAATCATTATGAGCGATAAAAACTGATGGAAGAGATGATGAACCAAATTTGTCAAACTTGTACAACTTGGTAATATGATAAAAAATTATAGTTGCAATGAGTTGTTGAGGATATTTTAGATCCTTGATTACAAATTGGTGAGGTGAAAACTCTATGGTTTTACCTTCACCTGAATGAGTGATTTGATATATTGATAGAAGGTTGCAGGAAAGAATTGGAACACATAATACATTATTGAAATTACCATTATCCACTTGAAATGTTCCAAACCCTACATCACTAAGAGATCTATCATCACTAACAAATATTTTCTTGGTGTTATATTCATTTAGAGAAAAAAATATGGCTTTATACTTATCTATATGATTGGATTCTCCAGAATCAATAAGCCACTCATTAGAAGAAGAAGTATAAGTCACATTGAAGGAGAAATTAGAAGAAAAATGTGCATGTCCATGAGAAGAAGAATAAGAATAAACACTAATGTTGTGCTTCTTCATAGTTCCTTCTAAAGTTTCCATCTTCTTAAAACATTTGGACTCATCATGAACATCTTTCCCACAAAAGTTGCAATGTTTGTCAATATTATTATCTTTAGATTTTTCTCCTTTGTGACCATTAGGAGTTGAAGTTGGCTAAGAGGGTTTGGGACCCTTGTTTTTATTTTTATTGTGGTGAGTGTTGGAACAACCCCCTTTTTCTAAAATTTTCAAGACTAAAAATTATCTATGGAGCCACCTCTTAACAATGATCTTTATTTAAGAGGCTTGTTTTGGTTTCTCAGAAATCGACAGTTCGCAATGTATAAAGAGCTATTTTCCCAGCCTACTTGAAGCCTCGAGTTCTGAAACCTAGAGAACCCGTTTTAAATGCGCTTAAGTGCAAGCTAAAAGTGTTTAACTTTTAATAAGGCCCATCACAATTTTGCGATTTGGGTTTCCCGGCGACAAAGTGTTATCGAATTCTCGCCCCTCGTAATCCCGACTCCCGAATTCACGAAGTTTAGAAAGTTTTTCCCAAATCACAATTAATTAAAAGTTTTAAATAGAGGATTATCACTTAATCTAATCATGTTGTGAGTTTGTGATTCAGACTTTACTTATGCCATGACTTTCGGGGATATGATACTTGTAACCTCGATACCCAAGGTCACGCGATCCCTTTTTTAATATTAATAAATTAAAAACCAAAGGTAATTAACGTTAATCCACCAAATCACAGTTTCATGATCTCTGGGGTTCGTGGTCCAAAACTGAGGGTAGAAATATTCTGAAGTTGTGAATGCCAAAAAATGAAATTAAGAACTAAAAGCAATTAATAAACAGACTAAGACAGATTGACTAACGCCTTAATCAACGTTTACGCCGGTACAACCTACGGAAAAAGATTTAAACGTCTCTATGTTCTTCCTGAGTCATGCCATCAAAACATTTATGACATTTATAAGAAGGTCCTGTGAAGTGATTGATAGTAAGATTTGATTTTATCTCTAAAATATTTCCTTTAATGATTTGAACGCTCTATCAGTGAGAACTCGTATAGAATTTAAGTGCACAAAACAAAAGGATTATTGTCTTTCATTTGAAATTATTTCTAGTTTTCCACAGAGGCATTTTGCCAAAGTAACTCTTGTTTGTATTTTCTCTCTCTGTGACAGGAGGCTGAATTACAGAGTTCTATATTATGGCTATGAGGAAAACTCCAAAGACTACTGGTGAGAGTCCAGGTCAAGGTTCAGATATTATCTTTGATACTTCACCCAGGAGCATCAATACTGCCAAAACATGGACACAAGTCTCTGATGTCTTGCAATGCGAGATGATCAATTGTTCGGACGATTCTAGCGGTAATGAGAAAGAGGATATATCCATAAAATATAAAGTTGTCACTCAGTCTGAGATACACAAGATCGCAGCAAGGCCACGTCTCCTCCTGTATTGTGATATGATAAAATGGGCACTGGACCATGTAGACATCCCAACCAGGACAATTTTCAATGAGCAGAAGGTGGCGGTTGGGACTTTTAGGCCAGAACATATATGGAAAATGTAAAAATTGTCTCCCATGCCGAGATTAACACCCAATACCAAATTCTTAGAAGTCTTCAAAAGAAAGAATGCGAGCAGCATGGGAAAAGCCTATCTGACCTTATTAAAGATTGGTATTCACACCCCGTGAAATTCAGGGCCGACTCCAATGGAACCTATTCGATCTCAACGTTGGAGCCATAATTCATGTATGTAGCAATGATGGTCTATAGGATGTATGGGAATGAGGATACCACTCACTTCTTCCTCCCATGGGTGTCGTTGTTTCACATAGTGGCTAAGGGTTTCACATTCGATTGGGCCAAGATTTTATCTAATAGTCTGGCCAACCGGATCAAAGAATACCGAGAGAAAAAGGAAAGTGGGAAAACATCCTCATTTTTTATGTCGACTTACATAATGGATGCTGTGTGCTTCTTGACGACTTTCCCATTAATGAGCTGGAGTTGGACTCCAACCAACAAACGACCTATTCATGAATACCATTCGAAGCTCTAGGAAGATAAAGACAAGGAGTTCGTATACGATATTTTCAATTGGGTAGTGGTGCCCATGCATATTTCTATCTTCGGTCAACCACCCCCCGAGATTTCAGATAAAGCCACGGAATATTTAAGCCGCATAGAAGACTGGTATATTGAAAGGGAATTTTCATATATTAGGGTTTTTGGTTTCTCTATTCCACCATATTCCCTACCTCTATTTTTACTAGATAATTTGTCGTGTCGTGAGATTTCCAGGCAAAAGGTGCTCGGTGAGATAAGCAAGGAGCTCAAGGGAGTTTAGAAGAAGGTATAGCCACCTTTTCCCATACGTATAGGCACCTATTCTTTATTATATTTTGGCCATGCTAAAGCAGATGCCATAACCCTGAGCAAGATGAGACTAGTGGGCATCAAGTTTAAGAAGCATGGCCCACATAAGATTATGGGCAACCACCTGGAAAGTTGCGGCCGGAAAAGATACAAGCACAAAATCTCCCCCCATGACAAAGTTTTTCGAGGGGTAAAAAATTACTCAGAAGTTCTAAACCGGGTTCTATCCCTCCAGTCCAGAGATATGTTTGATTTTTATAAGTTCTAGGAACATCGGAGGAGCGGTCTCCCCAAATTTTTGCAAGGTACAGTCTCAAAACCCCTGGGGTCTTAACAAGAAGAGGCCGAGGGCTCAACAGGAATAGGCCCGGATGAACAGGAAGCTCAAGGAAACAGAGAGAAAAATAAGGTCCTCAAACAAGAATCTGAAGGCCGAAGCCACGGAGAAATATCCCTAGGGGTCGATAATTTTGATAGACAAACCGAGGTTAGAGTCATGATGCACGCAAAGCAGGTAGGAGAGACACTATTTCTTACACCGAATAAATCGGATACCATTGCTAGTGTGAAGAATATACCCTCAGAAATTGGTAGTGCCATCCCATCTATCACACCCCTACAGTGTTCCAGAGGGGACCCTGATGCTGGAGAAATATCTATAGAAGACCCGATGCCTATCACCGCCGAAGAGTTTCACCCTAGCGAGTTTTTCTTCAGCAAGAAAAGGAGGGCCATAGTGAAATGAGAAACACATCACCAGGCATGCGCAGTGGCCAAAAATTTCAAAATATTGATAGACGACAAAGGTTTATAAGAAGAAGAGTTCGCTAACGAGATAGCGGGAACATTGGGGGCCTATGCCACCGCAAACCAATACTCATTTGGGACCCTAAGGAGCTGATTGAAACAGAAGGATCGATTGATTAGTGAGTTTCAAAGTCATCTATCAGAATCATAGATGAATGCCCAAAATGAGGCATATAAAGAGCTTGAGAAATCCAGAGAGTTCGACCGACAAGAAATCGAGCAACTCAAGACTAATCTTGAGAAAATATAGAAGTCGGTCGAAGAGAGCCAAACAAAGGTCAAGCGACAAGAGGGATTGATAAACCAACTGCAGACTGATTTGGATCTCACCAAAAGCCAGTTCATAGACATGACGATATTCCAAACCCAGGCCACATAGATCTGAAGGAGAACAAAAACAACTCAGCAGAATTTTCTTGCCAAAATAAAAATCATCCAGGATCATGTTCAACTAGAAGACCAAGCCCTATACCAAGTCACTTTAAGAGAAAGGGAAGCCTGGGTAGCCCGAAGTACATTCCAAGAAGCTGTGACATCTGTAGCAAAGGAAGAGATAGCCATCACTTCCAGATTGTCCATTAAAGAATAGACCAGGGGGAATATCTCGTTGATGGCCTGGGAACATGATATATCCGAAAACAGGAAAAGGGCAAAAGAGGTGAGGGATTCTTGTGAAGAAATATTTGGTTCAATAAACAAAAATTTGTTAGAGCTCGATAGAGAAGCTAGCACTGGAACGCTATGGAAAGTCAACATAGCCAAGCATCTGGTAGATATCAAAGAAAGTATGGAAAGGGATCAAGCCGAGCTCTCTCAAGTAAGTCAAGTCGACATTGCTCAGATTGAAAAATGGCTAATTAAGATGAATTTACGATTACTATCCATCATGATAGAAGATTGACAGGTGGGAGGGAGGATCCCGCAACTGGACAAAAAGCGTTACTTATTTGAGGCAAAAAACCAAGTTGATCCCTCCAAGTCTATCGCCCAGTTGGTAGAGATATGTCTTAAATGTATCGAGCATGGGAAAGGAAAATCTTTAGGAAGCAAATAATGTAATTACACATATTTTCAAAGTTTTGGATGCTAGGTGACAGGGAGAGGTGAAAGGCCTGCAGAAAAAGATAGGGACAACAAGTGAAGCGTTCCACATGCTTAGCTCATAACTCCCGTTCTTTGAATAATTGAATTGTAACGCCACATGTTGGTATAAATACATATTCGATTATGTAAGGTGGGGTATTTGTATTTTGGAAAATTGTAATAGAGAAAATTTTCCTTTGCCAGGATTAATACAAAGCGAATTGAAGACTCCATATTCTATCAAGATTGAGTTATGTGTTTTCCTCTATTATTTCATACTTCATGTCATTTTTATATATATCTTTGATGAATTATTTAAATTTAATTAAGTACAACTTCTACTGTGATGATCATGTTTTAGTTATCTAATTATTTACATATTTTCCTCTGTATCGGCTATTAGTAGGTACAAGACCTGTGGATTACTTAGATATCTATATTTTATGCTCCATTAAAGTGTTTCTTTTCTTTTTATTCTTCTGTTATAGCATGAGATTCTTCTGGAATTGATGCCTCACATTGTCTGAAAACTCTACGTTTTCTTTTGTTTCATACTTGGTTTCAAATTTTAACTCAGTTACGGAAAACGACCTTCGGTTTTGTTAAACCATTTAATTGGATTCACAGGATTTTTTCTCATATAATCTAAAATTGAATAAGCAACTTAAAAGCATCAACCTCTTAAATTTTTGTCCCTTAAATGACTACCCCTGTTGCAAGGAAACCTCACGTAGAACCCGACCTCTCAGACCAAACCAACATTGCCTTAAACCTCTTTGATACTATCCTAAGAACTGTAACCACCCGGGTTGAACTCAAACGTTCGTGGGGAGCCATTGAACATGATATAACCATTCAATAACAAGTGGAAGTTAGACATAGACAACTGAGAAATCAGCCATAGTTTCTCTTTTAGTTGTTTTCTCATTTCCATATCTTTTACCCTCTTTTAGATGCCTAGACTCTATACTTCATAGCCTTAAGTATAGACTCTGGAACAACAGTGAGGATGTTTCTTCTTGGAATTCTTGGATTTATATTTATGCTAGACAACTAAGGATTTGTTTGATGTTCCTGCAACATTGATAAATTCAAGCTACACAAGCTTATCTTGTTCTCAAATAAGAGAATCACAAAAGGAATCAAGAGAGGTTTTTTTTATAAGAACTCCCTAGATATTCTCTGGTGGCATAAAAGGTAAATACAAAAACATAATATGAATTACCAATCTTAGAAAGAATAACATATATGGATCTATCTTCTGGAATATCTAGTTGGAATTCGATACACAAAATTCTAAGTGTTTTTAACTTAGACAAGTAATCCTCAATTCAAGAAAAATCATTTGGAATTAAAGTCATTAAATAATTTTCCAACTGGTGAGATTGAATATTATTGTTACGAGGAAAATCTCTCTATGTCTAGGGTTAAAACACAACAGACAGAACAACACCTATAAATCAACTCTAATCTCAAGTATGCTATATAAATGAAATGCTAACAAGACAAGGCTAAGAGCCTAGCTCATCCAGACATTCGAAGAAGACCATTGTTGAGCACATGACCCAAATATTTATACCTACAACTTATCCTCAAAAACCAATATACACAAGAATATGGTGATAATATATAGTGTCAACATATAAATTAGCACAATCCATTAACATACATGACAAATACGCCGACGGAATATTAATTCAAATATTTGCAAGATATCAATTGGACGAGAAAAGAGTATTTCTATTAAAATAATTAGCACAAGTACATAGGTGACAAACTTCTATAACGACACATATCGGAATCGAGAAGCTAAGTCCCTCCAGCTGGGCCTCTACCACTTCAATCCTCCACATTGGAAAGATCATATGTAGGAGTCAATGATGTTCTCCATCACAAAGTAGGAAGAGCTTAGGCGATGAACATAAGAATTTCAGAATTTCAAGGACAAAGGAATGCAGACTCAATATGAAGTGAATTTTTTCCAGAGTGTCTTTTCTCTCAAAGTTGAATTGTCGAGTAGGCTTGGATATGGCTCAATTTATATCCTCCAAATGGAGCTGAAGGGCCAATTTAGAGAGTTTCCAGTGTATGGACGGTCAAGGATCATCGATCTCATGACATGGCATGGAAACTTGACATAATTTTTAATTTTTGAGCACCAAACCCAATGTATGCGGGATGTAGTGGATCAACTTGCGTATATGCTTGTTGTATAACTAATAGGGCACATATATGTAAAAAAATATGCATTTTTTGGCTCTAGAGTGAGAAAAAATGGGACTTCAAGTCTGCAAATGGAAATGGAAGGCCATCCAAGAAATTTGCATGGAGTGATGAAACATAAGTTGTAACATATGCCCCCTAATGTGTGAGCTCAGATGACTATCTACGATGGCCGAAAATAATTCCCAGAAGTGGAGTAATGAAGGCTCAATTGGAAGTATTATTTTTTCATGAGAATATTACAATCCATAATTACTTTGTACACATGGCTGCCAATCTGAATTACACTGCAGATCCATGTGGAAATATATCAAATAATTGTTCATGGATTGGATGTTCATGACCATGTGAATCCCTTGCATGCACTAGATACAAGTAGTGCATGACAGAGACCCTATGAATAGAATCCAATAAGGAATATTTTCGACAAAGGTGAGGAAACCACTAATAGGGCTAATGGAATCCAAAAAATTGCACGAATCCCAATGTGTAAACATATTTATTTTCGTTGAACACAATGGAAACCCCACAGTCATTGAAGAATGAGGAAATTCCATCTGTTGGGTTCAGGGTTACCTACCCATGATGAAAGTAGGCCCAGGGTGCAAGATAGGACAAAAAATTAATGTGATTCTAAGATACAATGAGGGTATGGCCGACATGAAAAGTCAATAGTTCTGAGAAATGGCTGACATAAGATTTTAAACTTCCTTTGAACAAGATCATGAGATATATGGATAACCCAGATAACATAGACTTGATAATGATCATTGATAAAAGTTTGTGACGTAGGAGGCATCATAAAATTCTCCATAGGGATTGGAAGAATAACCAGTCAGAGGAGTAAACTCTAAGTAACGAGATCAACTTCCTAAGGTCATGCTAAGACCAAACTTTGGATGAAAATGGAATCAAATGTTTGTGCTCTATTCAAAGGAGACATGACTGCTGCCAACATGAGATAATATTCTTTTCCCGCCCATTGATTTTTGGTTTTCAGAGGAAAAGAAATTCTATGATATAGGAGAGGATATGAGTGTCACGAGTACGAAAATATTTCCAAGCAGTGGAACATACCTATTATCAATGCAAGGAATTTTATGCGGGGCATGGACACTTGAGGAATGTTTCCTTTAAGGGTAAAGGGTGTCAAGGTGCAAAGGATATATGCAAGGCACTGCTTGGCTAGTGATGCAAATTGTTGAGGTAAGAGGCTTATAAAGAGAAAGTGGAAACTAACCATAGGCTCAACAATGAAAGTAGAATGATGGAATGAAATTACAACTTAACTCAAAAATGTTCTTTTTTGTAGATTTATTCCCCTATGCTCGAAAAGGTATAAAACAATACCCAGAAGAACTCTTCTAGCCAATGGTGACTAGAATATTCCTTTTTCATAATTAGTCTACTTGGTCTGGAAAATGGTTAAACTTATACCAATTAGTCTTCCTTTCAAAACCATTTAATGAGTGTGAAAGGGGCAATTTCACTCTACAATATTTTCATTTTTTGGGAGTCGGAAAAGAGCATAACCAAGACTCAGGGGGAGTCCCATAGTAAATGGTCAAAATACTTGTGAGTAAGAAAATAGGGTTCGAATGCAAAGTCATATTGGGACTATAAGGAACTCTTGGTACTATGGAATAACTTATGTATGGGAACCAAATGACACAAATGTTCTAACTAGGGCACCCATGTTTGGTAGGTCTCTACCACTTAATAACGACACTTCTAGGAGCAATGAGAAGGTTTTGTATCGCTACAAAATGGGTTCATACCTAGGGTGTATGGACCACGTTCATAGGACAATGCAAGAATGAAAATCAGAGTGAAAAACTATCCTTTATGTTGGTGAAAGAATATACCTGCCGAAAAAAACCCTGGAAAAAACCACTGAAAACCAAGTCTTTCCATTGCACAATTAGTCCATAAGGTCAAAAATAGAAAATAATTATAGAAAGTGGGTAAAATATTTCTACTAATAGTAAAAATAAAGCATTTTACCATACCATTTGATTTTTGTCACCCACATAGTGCATTTTAGACCATTTTACCAATGATCTTCTGGTGGCAATTGTGGGAGATACAATCAACGAAATAAAAAATCGTCTAGACCAAGTAAGTACCCATCCGATTTACTTATCTTTCAATGGTTTACATTTAAGTTTTAGTCCTAGGGTGAACGCTTGAGAAATATCATTGGGTCACGTATATGACCCTATACACGTGGGAAATGTGAATCATGCATGCATATATGAAGCCATATACACGACTTTCATAAGGTTATCCCATGTACAAGTTCATGAACATTTGTTTTTAAGGGTTTTAACTCAAAAAATGATCTTTCCTTTGTAGGATGGTTATTGAATGGAGGGAAAGGGAGCATGAGAAGATAGATGTAGAAATGGGAAGAGATGTAAGGGCCCAACAAGCTTTGAAATTATGTGTCCTTTATAATTTTTTGGCTCTAAAAAGAATGAGGGATCATGTGAGGTTACTCTAGTTACTGGTAAACTATTGGGATACAAATATAGAGTCCTTCAATATCGATGGGAAACCATTGAGGATCAAAGTGGACTATATATACTTTATCATAGGATTGTATTGTGGGGAAATGTGGTGAATCTTAAGGCTTGAGGGGATGGAGGTGGTATGACTATGGAGGAGTACATTTCCATCCACTGTGTTGCAGGAATAGATAAATTAGGGATCCAACTCCCTATCAGGTTGATCGAGAACTTGAGTCTAAATATCATTGTGCTTATACTGAAACATATTTCAATGTCAGCCTCATTGCACTAGGCATCAAGGACACTAATTTTCTATGCAGTGGAGTGTTTAAGACCCATTTTTTATGACTAGTGTACCTCACTGTTTTCAAACATGAAGAGATAGTTGATAGATTGAAAACAAGGGTGAATAAGAAATTTTGGATTTGCATCCATACTTTGTAGTTTTTTCTTTGAGAGGGTTTCAGGTTTGAGCCCTAGAGTAGAGATTACTCCATATGGACTATGCGATCTAGTCATGTTATTGTGTATCGATGTGATGAGGTGGCTAGGAGGTGGTAGGGTGCCAACTCCCTACAATAATGAGATATTTTTCTAGTGGTGCTGATAGGTCATAGCCATTGATGACTATCCTTATAGAGGGATTGAATATAGAGGGGACCCTAAAATTCCATTGCCACCATGTTTTTCCTATGGTGATATTGGTAACAAATTAGTTTTGTATATTTCATTTCTTTGTGTTTTTCAATTTTGATAAAGAAAAAATAAAAAACACAAATATTTTTGTATGGTATCAAGTATTAAAAATTGTTTTTTTATGTAGACGTAGGTCCACGCTGACTAGAGGGTTTCCCATGACATCAACGAAGGGGCCAAGGATATGAGCTAGTAGGTGGGGACATAGAGAGAGTGCTATAGAATTTGTAGAGGAACTTGTCTCGATTGACGCACATGATTCATATGGTTCAAGTGGAGTATCTTCCAGAGGCGATGCAATGACTGGTGGTGGGTGTACCCCATGCATATGTGTGACTCTTTAGTCATATTGAAAATCCCGTAGTGTTATATAATGATATGCATCCAACACCACAGGTGTAGATGCCATTATCATGCTATGTACTGACCATATATGTATTTTTAGGGTGTGAGCCCCATTTTTTACTACGACACCATATTTTTTGTACTTGGAAGGATGAAATATAAAAATTTTGGTCTTTGACTTTACTTATGTATGTTACAATGTGTAAATGTATGATTGTGTTTTCTCTACTTAGTTATGTGACAAATTTCAATCTAAAATGTAATTTGCATATGCATCGAAAAATTGATTAGAACTTCTAGGGATGTGATTATAAGTAAGAAAATCAAAGTATCATTCCAAAAGTTGTACCCATAGGAACCGTTGGAGTAGAGTAGGATCTCTCACACAGTAAATTTCATTCAACTGACATACGACTAATTGGGAGTCCAAGAAAAATCTAAATATCGAACACCATGTGAAATGGCATCGTGTAATAGCTCTATAACGGTGCTATACTTGGCCACATTATTCATTGATGGCTCCAGATGAACACCACTTGAAGACACCATTTGTGTATGCTTGGGTGACTAAATGACCCAAGCAGTGGAAGCCATGTTTGGCATATGATGACTGGAACCATTTGTGAATCCTAAGTAAACTGAAGATTCCATTGAAATCTTCCAACCAAGGGAAAACTCGATAAGCAAGCCAATGATGCAAAGGAAAAGATAAATAAGTATATACTCTAAGATACACCAATATACAAAGGTCACACATGATTTTGAGGGATTAAGTGTAATACCTTTTAAGGTAGAGCCCATTTATGGGAATCCAACATATCCCCCTCATAATATTCTAATTTGTAGGATCCTTTTTCTAAGACATGTCACACAATATAAGGCCCATTCCACATGGGGTTTAACTTACCTTCCCTAAGTGGTTCTTTGGATTTGTCATAAAGGAGAACCAAGTTACCCTCAATGTACTACCGAGGATAAAAAAATTACTGTATTGAACCTTAACACATCACTTATTCACTTTGATAGTTGTAGAATCATTTCAATGCTTCTCACCGAGGTGCTCCAGGTGCACAATGAATTATTCAAGATCAGATGTGTTAGGTAGGAGCTCAATTCCCAATTTAAGGGAAGGTATTTTGCATTCAATCATAAGAATCGAATCCACTCCATGTATTAACTGAAAAGGAGAGAAATTAGTGTAAGTCTTTACCATGGTTTGGTATGCCCAAAGTGCAAGGTAAAACATTAGATGCTAGTCAAATTTACTCTCATTGGTAGTTTTTTGCAAAATGGTATTGAGAGATTTATTCATCACCACTACTTGTCCATTTTCCTAGGGATATTAAGGGGAAGAATGACCATGCTTAAACCCCATATTTGATGCTAACTCTTTCATAATTTCATTTTGAAAGTGACTGCCATGATCAGTGACAATCTCTTTTGGATTCCAAACCGGGCTATAATCTTGTTGAGCACGAAAGAAGATGCAGTCTTACCATCAGTTTTAACAATAGGTATGTCCTCCAGAAATGGTCACAAATTCATCCATGGTATTTTACCATGACCAAAACATAAATTTAAATCCATACAAACATTTGCATAACTATACATGGAAACTTCATACATTTTGGAAATTTCATATAATCGATATTTTTCAACATTATGTTGAAGTTTCTCTTGACGTCCTCACTTGGAATGTATGAAGGGAATTTCATGCAAGGGTACCACACCCACACACTACAATAAAATGGCCATGAGGTCGAGGTTGGTTTCATATGAGAGGTGTATACCAACTTGAGTAGTAATTTCATTTCATGTTCCCCAAGCACTGATAAAACAAATATGTGACTTATGTTACAATTGGTATCTCATTAGGGTTAGGGTTAGGGTTAGGGTTTGCGAAGGTGTAGAGTATAGAATAGGGTTTGCGTCGGTGGATGAGGTCTCATGTTTGATTCTTTCCTTGTTATGCATAGGTGAAGAAAGACTAAACCATCATAGGGATTGTAGAGTTTGAGAATATATCAGTGCACCAAGCATACTAGAAAATATAGATTAAATACAGAGAATAAATCAAGGTTTAGAAGGAAGTGAGACACAAGTAGGACAACATAGGTGTTTTATAACACGAAGGAATATACTCATGGAATTGGGCTATGCTTTGATACCAATTTCATGCCATGAATGGTAGAAAAGATAACTCCACATTGATGATTTTCATTGGCTAGGTAGGTGCATATATACATAACTTAATGAATCTTGGTCTTCCCAAACGGGTGACCATTCCTATCACCTATGAATATTCATATTTACATTATAATTTCAAGTAACATAACCCAAATGGATTATGTGTCCAAAAAATACATAATATTTATAGCAGGGTTCTCTAAAATTGGTCATCCCATCACTTCCTTGCAAAAGAAGGGAATTAAACTTGAATGGACAATAGAGTACAATGAACATTTTGTTGTGTTAAAGGAATTATGTGCCAGTGCACCTATTTTAAATATTTCTTACCCAAATGAGAATGTTGTGTTATGAATAGATGCATGCAAGGAAGGGAATGGTGGATTCCTCACTCAAAATGGACATGTCATTGGTTATGAGTCCAAAAAGATTAAAGAACATGAGAGGAATTATGCCATAATTGAGTTAGAGCTTTCTTCCATAGTTCATGCATTGAATATGTCGAGGCATTATCTCATGGGAAAGAGATTTGAATTAAGGATAGACCATAGTGGTTTGAAATATCATTTTGAACAACCAACTTTGAATGTCGGTAGACAAGATGGTTGGAAGTTTTAAATGAATATTACTTTGACATAAAGCATATCAAAGGAAAATAAAATAAATTTATTGATGCACTCAACAAAAGAGTACATATCATGCATGCTACAACAATTAGTATGCATCAGTCATATTTGAAGAGAAAATTTTAAGATGTTGCTATTACAAACCAACATTACCTATAGGTAAAAGAGAGTTTACAGAATGAAAATGTACAACAAAAAATTAAAGAGTATGAGATTAAGGAATATGGATTACTTATTGATGGGTGTTCTATATGCACTAAATCCCTCAATTAAATTGTCAATCCAGGGTAAGTAAACTTAGAGTTGTAGCACTATATATGCCAAGGTAGAAAAGCTAGAGGTAGTATAGTCTAACTAAGGAGATGGTCTATCTGAGGGACAATCTACTTAAGAAAAGACTATCAATGAAAAAACCCTATCAAAACACTTTAAAATATTCTCCCTAAGTAACTATTGGACACACCTACCACACTTAGAGTGGGGGTGAATGAGTGTGGGGATCTTTTTCCCAAAACTTCCCTCTTACACAAAAAATCCTTAGTTAACATTCAACATTTTCTCATTACTCATTGTTGTCATTTATAATCAGTTAGATGTGAATACATATCAACAACATATATCAGCAACATATCATCAACAAATCATCTCCACAAGGAACACAAAGAACACAAAATGTATGTACAATTTTTATTTTTATTATGGACTTCAATCCGGGGGTTTTTCAGCAACAACTAAATAGAGTACAACTCTACAAGAGAAACAAATCTATATGCAATACTCAGCTTACATTCTCAACACCAACTGAGATGAGACAACAATCCTCAACATATATCAACCTGTCAACATAAACAAGTGCATCAATCATGCACTAACCTGTGCCAAACAACCTATAATCAAATTGTACCATAAACAAGTGCATCCAACCATGTACCAAGTATATACCAATAATGTGTCAACTAATCATCAACAATTGTTCATCAATATGTACCCATCATAAAATATACACCTCATGTATGTGCCAACTCATCAACTGCTTGTCTCAACCTTGACTAGTTTTGGATTAGTCAACAACCCCAACTTGAAATAATCATAACTTTGTACCTGTAATGAATAAAGATCTGAAACTGATACAGAATGTTTCTTAGTTTGTTTTATGCAATTCCTCCAAGTGAAACTACTTGGAACCTCTCAGAAAAGGAGTTATAGCAAAAATGGCATACCTTATGAATTCTGGCTTATTCTAGAGAGTGGCCTTGTAGAGCATGCCCCACACAAAATATTCATGGAATTGATATGAAAATATTAAAAAATATAATAAATCTTGTACCCTAACCGACACATTTGGTCTCACTAAATTTTGATCTATTATGAAGAAGTTATGATGTTTTTACCCGAAACACCTGTTTTTGACTAGTTTAAGGACTAGCCACAAACCCTATTTTCCATGTAGTGTAACTCCCCAAATACAATGAAAAACAAGAATAATTGTTTACCACATATGCTTGGGTATGTTTTCTCAATGGCATAGCAATTTCACAGTCTGAATCAATATAGAAAAAAATTTATAGCAAAAATGGTGAGATGACCTGTAAATAACATACCTTAGAAAGCATCATCAAAAGAATTTATCCTCCCTTCAATTCCAACCCTCTTTCCTTCACATTCCTTCTGAAATTAGACTTATATATACTTGGTTACCTCAGTCACCTATAGATATTCAATATTCACAAGTGTTCCACACCAAAAATGCTCAAGAATCTCTCATAAGAAGCTCTCCATCAATACTCCAAAAGATATTCTCACAAGAAGCTCTCCATTGATCCACCAAAAGGATGAACTACAAGAGACCATTGCTATCTTATTTATACATTCATACTCTAGGTCACTTAACCCATTTCTAGGCAACTTAACCTATTTTCCTTAATTTAGGGTTAACCACTTTCCATAAATAGAAATTTCTCCAATATTTTATCATTTAAATATTCCTTCTTGATTTTCTCAACATACTTTATCATTTCGTGATTTTTTTTTCACTTCTCTTTATTATTTAAATAATCCACCTTGAATTTGTCACCTTACTTTATCATTTAAATGATGATTTCTTCTTTTAGTTCACTTAACCCATTTCTAGGTCACTTAACCTATTTTCCTTATTTTTAGGGTTAACCACTTTCCATAAATAGAAGGTTCTCCAATACTTTATCATTTAAATATTCCTTCTTGATTTTGTCACCTTACTTTATTATTTGTTGATTTTGTCACTTCTCTTTATTATTTAAATAATCCACCTTGACTTTGTCACTTTACATTATCATTTAAATAATGATTTCTTCTTTTAGGTCACTTTGACTTCTTTGACCTTGGGGGCTTCAAGCCTTCATGTGGCGGTCCTTCATCTTTGTAAGGCCATGTTGACAGCCCAACATATTTTTAACTTTTTAAATATCAAATAATAACCTATGTAGCTGCCTAACTAGGGTCGTACATTTTTTTTTTCTTCATAAGAAATTTTTGAAACAACAAATGCATGTTTTCGGTTATTCCTAGTGTTTTTGTTTCCATGCTTCGTTCATGACTTAAAGAATGAAAACGAAGCATTAAAATTTACGACTGTATTACTACTCTATTTAAAAGTTTATGAAAGGAAAATGGATCAACATTTTGGTTAATAAAGTCTTTGTTCTTTGCTATGAAGTTCATTCTCTTTGTTTCCCTCCTCGAATGTCAAGCATGCTTATGGATTGTTATATGAATCAACAAAGGTCCTTTTAATTTAACCATCAATGTATTTTTGTGTGGTTCTTGGTCATACCTTCCCTTGTCACTAGACTTTGGTTTATAAGTTTCCTTCTCCTAAACTTTAGAACCTAACCCACCTTGTTGCGCAATCATTTTAAATTTTTAATGCACCTGGTCGTGGCCTGTACTATGTGGGAGGTGGTAGTCCGATCACAATGAGCCCATCATTTCGAAGCTTAGTCTTGGGTTTTGCAACACCCCTCACATTAATTTCAAACAACACCTATATTTTGGTTGAGAATCTTTTGCTCATTTTCCATAGATTGTTGATGAGTTTTGGGTCTGGATTATACCTCTGGTCTATTCTTAGAAACCATCCATACACACTATGTTTGGGTGTTTTCTTTTCGAATGCCCATGGCCGTGGTTATTAGGATTGAACCCAATGACACTCAAAACTTGCTCCTGTGCAATGATGCAAGGGAGGATCTCGAGGGTCACAGCTGGCTTGTTTTCCTTGAGAAATTCTAGGGCTTTAACCTTACAACCGCTCAGGAATTCACCCTCTCATTTGATGGATGTTGAGGCAAGGTGGGGGACATTGAACTTGAAGTCAGAGAGGATTTTTTAAGTCAAGCAACAGGTCTCCCTGCGAGAGGGAAAAAGTGGTTCAAGAATGCCAAGGTCGAGGAGGTTCCATGGAGTCTTTTCTTTACATCTCGAAAGATAAATGGTTGTGACAAAGGTATGCCAGTGTCCCTATTGAAAACCCAATGGCATGGTTTGTTTGTAGTGTTGAAATAGTTCGTGACGTGTGAAGGCCATTTTGGTTTTTTCTTTCTATAACACCTGTGTTTGCTCATGATTTTCATAGGGTTTCCATTAAACATGCCTTATTACCTATGGAGAAGCCTGTATAAAATGGCTAAGAGGTATAAGAAGCAATGTTTGGATTCAAGCCTTTTCCACCACCGTTTGATAAAAATTATGCTTGCACATCAATTGAAGTTACAGAACGATGACTGGGATTCGTTCCTAACCCGAAATAGTTTCGCTAACTCATATACTCTAGAGTTTGACAAACCCGTGATTGAGGAAACCTCAGTCTATCCTAGAGTGTTCCCTTCATCTACACAGGCCTGTGTTACGGCCACCCACAGTAAGCCTTTACCCGACACAAATGTTGCTAAGAAAACCCATGAACAAGATGCACAGCCTAACGCCTCCACCAAAAATGCAAATAGACCTATTGGCAAGCCATCTAAGGGCGATATCAATTTAATTTTTAAAAATAAGAGGGCAGGAAGGTTGATCTTGAGGAATACATGAAATAAATCAAACTCTCATGTGAGCTCGATCAAGATGATTGAGATCCATGAGAGCTCGGATTCTGAGATTGATAGATTTCTGGCTGAAGAAGACCCTCCTTCCTTCCAAACACACCTCGCTCAGTCTTACAATTTCATGGATAATATTCCACTTTGTCTGAAGCATAGTGAAGGGTTTCTAGGTATTAAGTTTGGTGAAAAATCTACAGGCCACATTGTGGATGTTCCGGTACACAACCGTGGGTATTCTCAATCGACTGTCACACAGTCACAATGTGAAATCTGTATGTTCTATATTGACAAGTATTACACCGATATATCCATTTTACAGTCACAGATCAAAGCCCTTACTGATCAAGTCGACCCCTTAATAGATGAAAATTGTAGGCTCAAGTCTATTGTTAAGGGACAAGGGAAACACTTGAAAACTGGAGGGAACGTCATATTAAAAAATGTTGAGACTACAACAACAGTAATAAATTCTGAGATCATGTGATTTGATTTGATTTTACAGTTAAAGGTAAGATTTATTTTTATCTTAAAATAGTGTTATATTTTGTTTATTGAATAATTTAGATTTCATTGTTAAAATAGACTAGCTACAGAATCAACAAATTCTGTAGCCAGTCTATTCTAATTCGAAATTTGGAAAATTGTGGTTAAATGAATATCTAAATTTCTTTATTTTATCTTTTCCTTCCAGGATATCTAGGAGTCTATGGTGACCAAGTGATCTGAAGCATTTTTGGGGCTTGTTAGCCATATCTATGATCCATTTTTGTATAAACAGGAACAAACGTTTTTTAGCTTTTAAAGATTTAGTGTGATCTGGGGTGGTTATATTCCCCCTTTATTTTTGTAATCAACAAATGTTGTATCTTATCTCATAAGATAAGACAGTTACGTTTCTGAACCCTTTAAAAACTCATATTTTTTTTTTGTAAGAAAATCATCTTGGCCTGGGGCTGAAGTGTGGACAATTAATTCACAAACTTCAATGGAACATAATTCATATTACAACTTTAGCTTCTTGTGTATGATGTCTTAATTTAAGTTCTGTTTATCTTGACACGATAATGGGTGTTGATAGCTTTTGTCTTCATGCTTTATTATGAGTCAGGATAATTCATTTATAAATATTGTCCATTTGTGATGTTTTAGATATTAAAAATAGTGATCGTTCGTTCAATCCAAATGATAAGGTTTTTCTTCAATTTTGTTGAATGATTAAAAGAAGGTTGTTACAGTTAGATTTATCTTGCACGTAATCGCTTGCAATAACAGATATCACAACTATTATTTGCATCTCTTCATTCTGTCATTAAAATTCAATAGTCAACATACTGTTTTGCATTTATTCCGAACAGTTTCAAAGTTCACTACAGGTTTATCTCTTGGACAGTCTAGCTGGACATTCTATAATTATACAGGTGATTGGATGTATGTCGAACAACCCATTAATAGGTTAGTTTATTTCTTTTATCTTTTGTTTGTCTTCGAAACTCTTATGTCTGACCTGGCTTTGACCGTTCACGTATTTCTATTTCATAGTATATTCCTTTTGTTTAATCTTAGACAAAAAAAGAAAAAAGAAAAAATAGTTTATGTGCTTTCTTTATCTGCTTTTGTTAAAGAAGCCATCTTTTCATATATTTTCACGTGTTTAGATTAAAACTTACACTTGTATAACATGCACATAAATTAGATAAATAGATCTGTTGTGTAAATATTATTTAAAATATTTATATAGATATGCATGTACATATATATACTAAGTAGTTATTTGTTATTTTCTTCCTTTTCTTTTATTTGTTTCTTTTAGGACTTTTAGATTGGCCAGCGGAGCCATTAAACTCGTTGGAGTAAGTTATACCAAATGGCTTGGGTTATTTAGACAACCCCAGACCATAATCGTTCTTCCAATTGACGGACGGTCATTTTCGCTCGTCAACAAATGGCACTAGAAGGAGGGCCTAAACACTATTTATGGCACATGGAGGTTGCAAGACTCCTCCCCCACACACCTACTCACCTATAGTAACAAGAAGTCATTTTGATGACAACATTACCTCTCGAACAACAACCACCTCAAATGAAAATCCACAGATTACCGTTGAGCCAGTAACACCAAAGCCCCCAGGGTCCGACGTACAAGAAATTGTTCTTCAATCACTTTTAAGGACACACGGTGCTTTGGCTCAACAACTAGGTTGGCCATTGAATTAACAGCTAGATTTTTATGATATTAGAGACCAACTTGAAGGCACTGGTCTTATCCTAAATCCTATGGATCTAGATCACATCCTCACTCCTGCAGCTAGAGGATCTGGTATCCCACCATCACCACTGCCTTCATCTCCTTCCTCTTTAGGAGAAGAGTCATCTGGCGAAGAAAGTTCTTCATGTTGGCCTCCCACACCACCCACGCCTATGGACAATCCAAACAATCCCGCCAGACCTTGGCTCGATCAAGATGTTGTGGCCATACCTGGACCCCAGCATCTTTTGCCTAAACATCCGGAGAAATGGCTCCCTAAATTTGATCCAGATTCCAAGAAAATTGTTGAGGATCACATTAAAAAATTCATGCTAGCCATTAGACTCCAAAGCGTAGAACACGAAGACATAGTATGTAGAATTTTCCATACGCATTTGAAGGAAATGTCTCTACTTGGTATTTTTCCCAACAACCCCACACCATTGTATCTTGGGATAGATTCAAATCTTGTTTCCTTGAGAAATTCAGAGACAACAAATCTCCCAAAGTCTTAGTCATGGAACTCTCCAGTTTAAAGATGAACCCCAAGGAAAAAATAAAAGACTTTAATCAAAGGTTTCTAACATTAAAGAATCGAATCCCCACTGATTCAATGCCTGCTAAAAATATTATCATCGCATACTACACCAAATCCTTACACCAGAACATAACAATCTGGGTAAAAAGGTCTAAGAAGGCAACATTATTGGAAGCCTTTGAGGAAGAAATCCAAATTGAGAAAGATATTCTAAGACTAAAGGATAATATCAGTAACGAGGAAAAAAATACCCCATCTTCCAAGAAGAAAATAGAAATTCTTCCTAGACCTCCCCAAACCAAAACTCAATAAGAGAGTTCAAATCTGGAAAGTTTACATAAGGTCGTTCATAAATTGTCAAATCAAGTTGTAGATTTAAGGAGATCAGTTGAAGAAGCTTCTTCAAGCAAAGGGTCTTACAAACCCCCTTTTAGAAACCCTTTTCCCACAAACTGACCCAACTTAAATTATGAAGTCCTTAATATAGAAAGCCTATAGTATGCTATCTAGACAATTCTGGAAGCACATGATAACTTAGTTCCCCCCAAGATTCCTAAAGACGTGGTTGAACAAGAAACAATGGAAGAGGACGAATCCTCTCCCAACATCTTCAGGCATTTTTCGGATAGTATCTTTCAAGCCAATTTTGAAACAATGCATCCTTACAACACCAGAAGCAGAACAATGAATAAATCCTAATCTGAAACTGGAACTAATACACCCCAAAAACAGTCTAAACAAACTAAAACTAAACAAAATTTGGTAACTCCAAGTTTAGAATACGATTTGATTGAAGACCTTAAGAAACTTAGAGTTAATATTTATGTTTATGAATTGTTGAAATTTCCTTTTCTTCTGCAAAAGATGCTTCAAAACATTGCAGAAAACAGCAAAAAAAACAATCTGAACAATAACAAATTTGCAGAAAACAACCCTAAAACACCTCAAAAGATCCCTATTAAAACGACACTAGAACCCTCTGATAAAAGAGACCTTGCTGTAAAAAATGTAACAAATGTAGATAAAATAATTCCAGGGACTGCGACTAAAAATCAACAAAGTTTTGTTGTTAATACTCGTAGAAATGTCCCACCTTTTTTGTTAACCTTTGAAATTTTCAATAGGAATGTACATAATTGTATGGTATATTCTAATGCATCGTCAAATGTAATGCCTTGGTCTGTATGCCAAAAAATCAATGCTGAAGTTCAACCTTCTAGTCTGAAAATTATTCATCTTGATCGGACCAATGTTAAGGTAATAGGTGAATTAAAAAATGTTCTTATCAGATTATCATCTAATCCTAAATTCCATCATATTATTGATATTATTATCATTGACATCCCTCAAGTGCTTATTTTTAAGTAGGGATTTGTCCGAACAACTGCATGGTTACTTTGCGATAGACTGGTCTCATTTATGGCTGCCAAAAAATGGAAAGCCTAACAGAATCAAGATCAATCGTGAGTGTTACCTCAAGCTTACAGTAATTGATTTAAATGACATTAATGAACCATTTACTGCTTCTGCTAATTCACCCGAAATGCAGGGAATGAACACATTTTTTGGTAACTTCATAGCTAAAAATTCTACCATTTCTAACCCAGAACCACAGTCGGAACTCATGACATGCACACAGTCAATAGTTCTCCCTAAGGTGCCACATACAGCTGATTAGAATCAAATATGGTCTCTCTACTTCAATGGATCCAAATTTAAAGAAGGAGCCAGTGCAGGATGTGTGCTCATTGACCCAACAGGTAACAAAACTTTGAACGCTTGTCGATTAGAATTTGAATGCACAAACAATATTGCTAAATATGAGGCACTTCTGCAAGGTCTCAGAAAGGCAATAGACTTGAAAATACAAAATTTAATGGTATTCAATGATTCAGAAATTATTGTCAGACAGGTAAGAAATTCCATTCATTTCCTATCTCCACACCTGAAAAGTTATCAAGATGAGGTATGGAATCTAATGCACAAATTTTCTGCATTTAACATTAATTCTATTCCAGGATTAAATAATTCTGAGGCTGACTTGTTGGATAATGTCGCTTGTAAACTTTTTCCCGCAGAAGGCCTTTCTCCGAACACATTTTCCATTGATTTTTTGTTTAGACCATCTATCCCAGACAACATCACTAATTGGAGAGTGTTCAATGATGATCAATAGATCATCAGTTTCCTGCACATGGAAGATACTTTCCAAGGTCTGGTTATCGATGAAGGTACCCACGATGAAGACCTCCGCAATTTTATGGTAATATTAGACCCAAGATCTTCGGAATCAACATCAGATCTGGTAAATTCTATCCCAAAATCTGTGGTAAGATTAGAAAAGTTTTATGATTTGCATGATAACTTCAGAAAATCAGTAAATTGTAAAACAAACAATTCTTCCTTGACCCATGAAAAAGTGAATCTAGGAACTAAAGATAATCCACAATGCATCAATTTGGGAACAAGATGTTCTAAGCAAGAGAATTCAACCTTTATTAATTTGTTTAAGGAATTTAAGGACGTCTTTGCTTGGACATATGATGATCTAAAAACATTTGATCCTAACATTATACAACACATCATTCCCATGAAACCCCAGACTCAACCTTTTCAATAGAAGATAAGAAAGATGTACCCAAAACTTGAACCAACGGTCAAGAAGGAACTAAACAAACTATTGAATGCAAAGATAATCTTCCCGGTGAGACACACATAGTGGATCTCTAACCTTGTCCCTGTGAGGAAGAAAAGTGGTGAAATCTGACTATGTGTCGATTTTCGAAATTTAAACCAAGCATCTAATAAAGAAAACTACCATGCTCCTCCGATGGAACAAATTCTCCAACATGTATCAGGTTCTGAAAGATAGTCACTACTAGACGGTTTTTCAGGGTATAACCAGGTCCTCATGTCTCCTCCAAACCAGTTGAAAACCACTTTCCATACTCCATGGGGTACCTATTCTTATAGGAAGATGCCCTTTGGGCTTATAAATGTTGGTGCTACTTTCCAGAGAGTGATGAATATCTCTTTTCATGGTCTAATCAATCAATCTATAGTAGTCTATCTAGATGATGTCACTATCTTCTCAAAGAATAAGGGAGACCATTTAGCTCATCTGAGATCTATTCTACAATGATGTCGTAAGTACGACATCTCTCTAAATCCTAAAAAATCCGTCTTTGTAGTGGAACAAGGCAAGCTGCTCAAATTTATAGTATCCAATGAAGGGATGATCATTGACCCCGAGAGGACTCAATTCATTTCAAAACTTCCTCCCCCCTCTTCCAAAAAGTCTATGAAATCATTTTTAGGTCAGATAAATTTTGTTAGAAGGTTCGTCCCGAGTTTTTCAGAAAGGGTCAGGCCATTACAAAACTTAATAAAAAAGGATGTGCTATACCATTGGGGACCTCAATAAATTCAAGTTTTTGACTCAATAAAAAAATCCATAGTAGAGGCTCCATCCCTAATGAGCCTTGACTTTTCACCATATTTCACTCTTTATACGTTTTCCTCCGATCGATCTTATGTTGCTGTGCTAACTCAAAAGAATGTTGAAAACAATGAAGTTCCTATTGCCTTTATGAGCTCAGCCTTTAAGGGAACAAAGCTTAATTATCCAGCTATAGATCAACAGGCTTACACTGTTTTTAAGCGATAAAGCATTTTTGATCTTATCTACTGAAATCTAGAATGAAAGTCATTGTTCCTTATCCTGCTGTCAGAAATTTGTTAGTACAAAAAGAACTGGGTGAGAAACGAGCAAACTAGGTCACATCCTTACAAGAATATGACCTCGATATCACTCCAACACAAATGGTTAGAGGCCAAGGTCTATGTAAATTAGTTTTTGATTCAGTTATTGAACAACAGAATCAAACCGGTATGTTAATTGAAGATCAGCATAATCAAAATCAAATCTGTTGTGTACAAAATCCTACAAGTCCTTGGTATGATGACATTAAGGTTTATTTAACACATGGTTCAGCTCCTCATCACCTTGATCCAAAAAATAAGAGAGCGTTGAGATTGAAATCTCCACCTTTCCAACTAGTTAATGGTATATTGTTTCGTCAAAATTTTGATGGAATCCTTATGCGTTGTCTGGCAAGGAAGTAGATAAAGTCTTATCAAAATTACATGCAGGGGAAGCTGGTGGGCATTTCGGTGGAGACACTACTGCCCACAAATTATTAAGGGTGGGGTATTACTAGCCCACCCTTTTCAAATATGCCCATGCATTATGCCGCAAATGTGTAATCTGTCAAAAGGTTTCTGGATGAGTACAGAAGGCAACATTCCCACTGCAACTTGTTTCGGTGGATTTCCCTTTTCAACAATGGGTTCTTGACATCATTGGCCCAATTAACCCCACCTCCTTGCAACAACATAAATACATCATTACAGCGACAGACTATTTCACCAGATGGTCCGAGGTTTCACCATTAAAAGTGGTAAACACCAGTCAGGTAATATCTTTCCTTAATTCAAACATTATCACTTCTTTCGGTATTCTTGAATGTCTAGTGTTAGATAATGCTTCCTATTTTTCGTCTCTTGAGATGAGCGCTTTTTCTTTAGAAAAATGGATAAAACTAAAGTATTATGCCATCTATTACCCCCAAGGAAATGGTTTGGCAGAATCGACAAACAAAAACCTGATCAAGATCATCAAGAGGACGATCTCTGAAAACCACAAAAATTGGCATAATGCACTATTCAATGCAATCTGGGCTGATAGGGTAACTCCAAAAATTGTTGTTGGTAATTCCCCCTTTTTCCTCGTTTATGGTAGGGAAGCAATTCTTCCACCACACGTTCTCCTTCCATCTCTGTAGTTATCACAGAAGGTTCAGGAAGAAGACTGTCCTCCTTTGGAAAGTCAGATTAATGCTTTGCTGAAGTTAGAAGAGGTAAGGGCTCAAGAAAAACAAAAACTGGATTAACATCAAATTATTGTCAAAAGCCTCAAATAGGAATTTTGAGGTAGGTGATCTTGTCCTCAAATGGGACAAACCTCATGAGGGGAAAGGCAAGCATACTAAGTTCCAAAACCTGTGGTTGGTGTTAGCACTCTGTAATTTGCCCAAGGCTGTTAGGCAGTCACAGAGGCAGCATCAAAACTGTTTCAAGTCTTGGATCTAGCCCTCCAAGACCAAGAGAGGGATCTCTCTGTCTGCTATAGCTTTGTTTGAATGGGTATTAGGCTAGTTATGCAAGTCTGGTGTTGGGGTTTTTAAATGGTTGTTTTGGAACATCAAGGAGGGCCATTGGGCAAATGGGGTATGTGCTTTAACATGTGTTTCATTCTCAGATCTGGACAAAGCTCTTACACAGGGAAAGGTAGCAGAAATATTGGATCGAAATAAGTTTTGATGATGTCGATTTGAGGAAGAATCAGGGGAGGAAAAAAACAAGCAAATGAGCAGTTAAGAATTCATAAACTAGCTTTTTAGAGGAGAAACATAAAGATTATCACAAGATCAGAGGCAGAGTATTTCACAATAAATTCTGCTTCTATTACTCTTCTTCTGATAATAAGAATTGAAAACACATGAAAAGATAACAGGAAAAAATTAACAAAGACAAGAAACACCACCAACATCTCCACACATGAATCCTGTGAACAACATGCTCATTTCTGATAGATCATTTGAAGATTACAAAAAGGTTTTTTGGCCAAGCTCAGCCCACAGTTTAGCAAGGCACCTCACAGGTCGAACCCTTTTACATTAAAATCCTCTGAATAAATAGGATAGATCATCCCAATAAGTTTCAGAAGTCGGTTTAACCGCCTCGGCCAAAAATAGCCACAACTCCCACAAAATTTGGAGCTTTCTACCATGAAAGACGGACCGGTTTTCTGCAAAACAGGGTTCCGAACAAACATGTTTTTCTCTTGAATGATGACACCTGGGAGAAAACTGAAGGATGTTATTGTATATGGTCATGTGCGGGACAAACGCCTCCTTCGGTTTCACCAAATTCGTCCCCATCTGGCCGTAACAGCTCCTGCAAGATCGGGACTGTAACGAAAAATTGAGAATCTGGAAAAATGGGCCTCGAAGATGTCTTTGATTCAACCTGTTAGTAGCTCCGTTGAACAAACTGAGAGACATTGTTTTTCTACATCTCGTGCTGAGAAAAAACCTCTCTCGGATTTTTAAAATCCATCTTCGTTTGCCAAAAAATTGATCTGAAAGAGGACGTGGTAAAACAGGCAAAAATGGCAAGAAAAAGGAAAAAGTGGTTTTTTTCAATGAAAGCGGTATTCCGGACCCCCTGAGGTGGTAAATGGTTTTTTTTTTTGGGGGGGGTACGCAGGAATCATATCACGCCATGTGGAGGGGAGGTGGTTTTGAAAAACCATTATTCCGGACCCCCCCCCCCTCTCATTAAATTTCGGATAGTGAGGGGGGGTCCGGAATTTTTATTGTTCGTTGATTTAAATGCTTGATATGGATGTGGGGCGTAAGGTTTCATAAGCTGCGTGGGGTAGACTTAGTGGAGTGTGATGTGAGGTATGGTAGACTTAGTGGAGTGTGATGTGAGGTATGAGGGGTGGGGTATGGGTAGACTTAGGTTAGCTTAGGTTTTAAGTTTTTGATTTTTAATATTTTATGTGTTGTTTTTTATATTATTTTTTAATTTTTTTGTTTTTATGTTACATGTTACGTATTATGTTTAATTTTTATATTTTGTTTTTTTGTTTTATATGTTTTGTTATTTATATTTTGTATTTTATTTTTTATGTTTTATTATATTTTATTTTTATGTTTATTATAATTATTATATTTGTTTTATTATATTTGATTTTTATATGTTTTTGTTTTTTAATTATTTAACACTAATTAATAACAACTAACCTAGYTACTAAACTAAMTTGGTTGTTAGTTTGTTAATTATTAACTAGTTTAGTCTAGTTTAACTACACTAACTTTATTGCTAACCTTTGTTAAGTTATTATTCTTTTTACCCTAAGCTTGGTTTATGTATGGATGGGTGGCGGGAAAATGGARGMKGWKWTCMCGAGGTGACGGGSMMTGTCASSAAMKKGTSAMYSRTMWRTGAGAMGSATKGKAMSTSSTAASYGSTCYRGACCRCKKASSASKTMCMATSCTTCTSAYWKAYSRKTSACCAYKTYSKGACAKKSCCCGTCACCTCGKGAWMWCAYSCTYCATTTTCCCGCCACCCATCCATACATAAACCAAGCTTAGGGTAAAAAGAATAATAACTTAACAAAGGTTAGCAATAAAGTTAGTGTAGTTAAACTAGACTAAACTAGTTAATAATTAATAAACTAACTWGSCWAGTTAGTTTATTAATTATTAACTAGTTTAGTCTAGTTTAACTACACTAACTTTATTGCTAACCTTTGTTAAGTTATTATTCTTTTTACCCTAAGCTTGGTTTATGCATGGATGGGTGGCGGGAAAATGGAGGATGACGTCATGAGGTGACGGGCAATGTCAGGAAATGGTGAATGGTAAATGGGAAGGATGGTAAGGGGTAAGTGGTTTGGAGAGGAGGAGGTCCAATGCGATAGATGGGTGACATGTTGGGACAGGGCTCACCGGGGAAACCGCTTCATTCGGGACCCCCCCCCACCATTAAAGGCAGAACGGTCAGGGGGGTCTAGAATTCAATCTCAACCTTTGATGAAAATGCTGGTGCCTCAACCATTTAGATGTATTCCTTTGTTATCTCTGATTCTGGACCCCCCTCCACTGTTAAAGGTAGAACAGTCGAGGGGGTCCAGAATCCACTGTCAACCGTTGATCTACGTGCCGCTAGATTGACCGTCAATCTAAGCATGTTCTTTATTCTCTAGGCGTGAATGCAAGAAAAACTTAGGATTTAGCGATTTCGGTGGGTTTTGTGCGCTGCTTCCTTTGAAAATAATTTGTAGAGATGAAATATTATTTGCCAACCAGTACACCCAGAGTGAAAAATTTCCAGTCAACAGATGATCCTATGAATTATAGGGTTATAATGGTGGCTCCACCTGGGGATGGCAGCTTCTTTCAGGAGGTGTCAAGAACCATTGAACTGTGAATCATGCGGACCGATGTTTTATCCATTGGGCTGGTCCCAAAACCTTATTATGTAACTTGTACCTGTTTTGATATTGCAACTGAAAACAAATTAAAATAAACACTGTTGAAAAAGAGATGCTTGAAATGCTGAGCTTATTCATTTTTTCCTACCTACCCTACTGCAATCACTGCTCAGCTAGGTAATGGAAAAATGCCAATGGAGCCAATCCAGCAGTTGATTTAGTGGCTCTGTTCTTTCACTGTCGGTGATGAAACTCAGAAATAAGTTTGTTACTCGTGCTTGAGAGTAATTTCCAACTTGCTTTCCCTTACATAAGTTTTGATAAACCCGAACAATAGGAAAAACACTGGCAATGGAAAAATATCATGTATTAAAAAATTTCTCCATATATATATTTACAGGATCAATATAGGTGTGGCCCATATTTTGATTTTCAACTTCAAACAACTCAACATCAAGTCTCGATTTTTCACCTATGCATTTTGTGTCTTTCAACACTTCCTCATATGACTGTGGATGCTTTGTGAAATGATGGCTCTGCTGTAAAAGACAATGAAGCTGACTGCATGTCAATATCATAACAGCGTTGTATCCCATATCTGGATGATGAAGGAAGACTTTGACCACGCAGGCCATCCAATCGATCAGCTATGGGATCCTTAAAATACTGACAAGATTGTTGCATTGATTCAAATGATATTTCCTGACCTTTTATGTATTTATCCTTCAACACTTGTCCAAGAGTCTCCTTCAAAACTTGAAATGATTTAAAGCACAATGGTACAGAGTTCTTTTGGATTAACTCATAATTTGTCTCAGGCTCTAAGATTTCATCAAGAATTTGAAAATCAATGTAGGTCAAGGGCTGTGATTCTGGGTTTAGAACAACCTCCATATCCTTAATGGCATCTTCGACTGATTGATCAGAGAAATTTCTGTCTTCACTATTTACAACTGACCTAGAGTTTCCTTTCAGAAATTGAAAAGATGAGAAACATAAGGGCAAAGTGTCTTCACTTACTCTGAGATCTTTTGTCTCTTCCTCATCGCTGTCATGACTGTTGTGCAAGGGCTGATTGTCACATTTGAACTGTAAATGATCTCCTTCCTGCCAATGACATGTTGATGGTTTCTTTGAATAGACAACCTCTATTTCAGCTTCATGATCATCATCATACTAGTCAGACTTGGGTAAATCATCCATGGATGAAATGCCATTGAACATGCATATCATGTCAGCTGGTTGTTCCTCTGCAAGTTGGGATGGAGCTTCATCTCTGACTGTGTTGTGAATTGAATACATGAAATAATTATTATCCAAACCATGGTACCAAGGATGAGCATCAAAACGTTTGGAAACAATGACCTTTTCTTTCTCTGAGATCAGTGGAACTTGGTGTCTTTGGAAAACAAGTTCATCTTTCCTATTGATCCTCTGCATCATATCCTCCATGGCACTGACCAAAATCTCTAGTTTAGCTTCTGATGACTTCATCTTCTCCATTTCTTTGTCCTTTAATTTTGACCTCTTGATCAGCAAGTTGGTCTCCACATCAACTGCAATGCTCTGCATCTCTTCAAGGCTTGTAGTGTTCCTTTCCCTTAAATGAAATGTCATCTCAAGATCGAAGGCATCTGGGTAATGCAAGTGAGTTGATAATGGGGGTGGCCTTATATCAGTAGGTATTGCATGATACACCTTATTGAATCTGACTGAAAACTGATGTATTTTCTCCCCTGGCTTTCTTTTCAAGTGGTCGTACTCTTCCAGGAGGAGGAAAACATTTCTCATGACCACCCATCTATCTAGGAAAACTTGCATAAATTGATTAAAATTTCTGATGCTATCAGCTGGAAGGTTCTTAAACCAATCTTTGACTTTACCTCCCAAGGACAGGGCAAACATCCTGATACAGACATCATCATCTTCAACTTCATAAAGGTCAAGAAAATCCTCAAGGTTTTGAATATGCTTTTCAACAGTAATATTGGCATTCTCTCCATCAAACCTGGGTAGATTATTGATGTAGTTGATAGGGAGGTCATGGAGAACGGGAGGCAAATCTAGAGGCTGATATCAGTCTGGGATCTTTGCAAGCACCGGAGATGATGCAAGAGGCTTACAACCATCCAGAGGTTTCGTAAGAGTAGGAGATAAAGAAGGGGGCTTATGTCTCACTAGGCTTCCAACAGATGCATCTGGGATGTGCACGGGTGTATGAATATGTACATAATCTACAATTTGGGGTTTAGTCTCTTGAGGCTCTTCAGGTTGAAAATGATCATCCTGAATTTCAACAATGTACTCTAGACCAGGATCATAATAAGAGAGAAAGTAACTGCAGATGAAACCAACAATATCCTGAATACAATTTGAGCTTGAATACCTGGTCTTTCTAGGCTGCTTGGCCATTTTTCTTTCTCCAGTGGAGTCTTCAAGTTGGCACTCTCTGGAGTTGATTGGAGTCGTCAGGTGAATGATCTCATCCTTCTTGTGTCTGGTCACTGTCCACCATCAGTGATCAGATCTGGAGCTTGAAGTGTACTACTGGGGAGACCTCCCCAGCGGAGTCGCCATTCTGTTATCACTCTGTAATTTGCCCAAGGCGGTAAGGCAGTCACAAAGGCAACATCAAAACCACTTCGAGTCTTGGATCTAGCTCTCCAAGACCCAGAGAGGGATCTCTCTTTCTGATATAGCTTTGTTTTAATAGGTATTAGGCTAGTTATGCAAGTGTGGTGTTGGGGTTTTTAAATGGTTGTTTTGGAACATCAAGGCGTGCCATTGGGAAAATGGGATCTGTGCTTTAACATGTGTTTCATTCTCAGATCTGGACAAAGCTCTTACACAGGGCAAGGTAGTGGAAATATTGGATTGAAATAAGTTTTGATGATGTCGATTTCAGGAAGAATCAGAGGAGGAAAAAAGCAAGCGAATGAGCAGTTAAGAATTCATAAACTAGCTTTTTAGAGGAGAAAGATAAAGATTATCACAAGATCAGAGGTAGAGTATTTCACAATAAATTACGCTTCTATTACTCTTCTTCTGATAATAAGAATTGAAAACACACGAAAATATAGTAGGAAAAACTTAACAAAGACAAGAAACACCACCAACATCTTCACACAGGAATCCTGTGAATAGCATGCTCATTTCTGATAGATCATTTGAAGATTAAAAAAAGGTTTTCTGGCCAAGCTCAGCCCACAGTCCAACAAGGAAACTCACAAGTCGAACCCTTTTACATTAAAATCCTCTGAATGAATAGGATAGATCATCCCAATAAGTTTCAGAATTCATTTTAACCGCCTCGGCCAAAAATAGCCACCACTCCCACAAAATTTGGAGCTTTCTGCCATGAAAGATGGACCGGTTTTCTGCAAACAAGGGGTCCGAACAGACATGTTTTTCTCTTGAAATATGACACCTGGGTGAAACCTGAAGGAGGTTATTGTATATGGGCATGTTATGGACAAAAACCTCCTTCGGTTTCGCCAAATTCATCCCCATCTGGCCGTATCAGCTCCTGCAAGATCGGGATTGTAACGGAAAATTGAGAATCGGGAAAAATGGGCCTCGAAGATGTCTTCGATTCTCCCTTATCATAGATCCATTGAAAAAACTGAGAGAGGTTTTTGTTCTTCATCCAGTTCTGAGAAAAAAATTCTCTCGTATTTTTAAAATCCATCTTCGTTTTCCCAAAAATCGATCTGAAAGAGGACGTGGTAAAACAGGCAAAAATGGCAAGAAAAAGGAAAAAGTGGTTTTTTTCAAGGAAAGCGGTATTCCGGACCCCCCCTAAGGTGGTAAACGGTTTTTTTTTGGGGGGGTCCGCAGGACTCATATCACGCCACGTGGAGGGGAGGTGGTTTTGAAAAACCATTATTCCGGACCCCCCCTCTCGTTAAATTTCGGATAGTGAGGGGGGGTCCGGAATTTTTATTGTTCGTTGATTTAAATGCTTGATATGGATGGGGGGCGTGAGGTTTCATAAGCTGCGTGGGTAGACTTAGTGGAGTGTGACATGAGGTATGGTAGACTTAGTGGAGTGTGACGTGAGGTATGAGGGGTGGGGTATGGGTAGACTTAGGTTAGCGTAGGTTTTAAGTTTTTGATTTTTAATATTTTATGTGTTGTTTTTTATATTATTTTTTAATTTTTTTGTTTATATGTTACATGTTATGTATTATGTTTAATTTTTATATTTTGTTTTTTGTTTTATATGTTTTGTTACTTATATTTTGTATTTTATTTTTATGTTTTATTATATTTTATTTTTATGTTTATTATAATTATTATATTTGTTTTATTATATTTTATTTTTATATGTTTTTGTTTTTTAATTATTTAACATTAATTAATAACAACTAACCTAGTTACTAAACTAACTTGGTTGTTAGTTTATTAATTATTAACTAGTTTAGTCTAGTTTAACTACACTAACTTTATTGCTAACCTTTGTTAAGTTATTATTCTTTTTACCCTAAGCTTGTTTTATGCATGGATGGGTGGCGGGAAAATGGAGGATGACGTCATGAGGTGATGGGAAATGTCAGGAAATGGTGAATGGTAAATGGAAAGGATGGTAAGCGGTAAGTGGTCTATAGCGGAGGAGGTCCAATGCGATACATGGGTGACACGTTGGGATAGTGTCCGCCAGGAAAACCGCTTCATTCCGGACCCCCCCCACCGTTAAAGGAAGAACGGTTAGGGGGGTCCAGAATTCAATCTCAGCCTTTGATGAAAACGTTGGTGCCTCAGCCGTTTAGATGTATGCCTTCGTTATCTCTGATTCCGGACCCCCCCCCCGCCACCGTTAAAGGTAGAACAGTCGAGGGGGTCCAAAATCCACTGTCAGCCATTGATCTACGCGCCGCTAGATTGATCATCGATCTAAGCACGTTCTTTATTCTCCAGGCGTGAATGCAGCAAAAACTTAGGCTTTAGCGATTTCGGTGGGTTTTGTGCGCTTCTTCCTTTGAAAATAATTTGTAGAGATGAAATATTATTTTCCAACCTGTACACCCAGAGTGAAAACTTTCCAGTCAACAGATGATCCTATGAATCATAGGGTTATAACAGTGGCTCCACCTGGGTATGGCAGCTTCTTTCAGGAGGTGTCAAGAACCATTGAACTGTGAATCATGCGGACCGGTGTTTTATCCATTGGGCTGGTCCCAAAACCTTATTCTGCAACTTGTACCTATTTTGATCTTGCAACTGAAAACAAATTAAAATAAACATTGTTGAAAAAGAGATGCTCGGAATGCTGAGCTTATTCATTTTCTCCTACCTACCCTACTGCAATCACTGCTCAGCTAGGTAATGGAAAAATGCCAATGGAGCCAATCCAACAGTTGATTTAGTGGCTCTATTCTTTCACTGTCTGTGATGAACCTCATAAATAAGTCTGTTACTCGTGCTTGAGAGTAATTTCCAACTTGCTTTCCCTTACATAAGTTTTGATAAACCTGAACAATAGGAAAAACATTGGCAATGGAAAAATATCTTGTATTAAAAAATTTCTCCATATATATATATTTACAGGATCAATATAGGTGTGGCCCATCTTTTGATTTTCAACTTCAAACAACTCAGCATCATGTCTCGATTTTTCACCTATGCATTTTGTGTCTTTCAACACTTCCTCATATGACTGTGGATGCTTTGATGGTTTGTGAAATGATGCCTCTGCGGCAAAAGACAATGAAGCTGACTGCATGTCAATATCATAAGAGCGTTTTATCCCATATCTGGATGATGAAGGAAGATTTTGACCACACAGGCCACCAAACCGATCAGCTATGGGATCCTTAAAAGACTGACAAGACTGTTGCATTGATTCAAGTGATATTTCCTGACCTTTCATGTATTTATCCTTCAACACTTGTCCAAGAGTCTCCTTCAAAAATTGAAATGATTTAAAGCACAATGGTATAGAGTTCTTTTGGATTAACTCATAATTTTTCTCAGGATATAAGCTTTCATCAAGAATTTGAAAGTCAATGTAGGTCAAGGGCTGCGATTCTGGGTTTAGAACAACCTCCATATCCTTAATGGCATCTTCAACTGATTGATCAGAGAAATTTATGTCTTCACTATTTACAACTGACCTAGAGTTTCCTTTCAGAAATTGAAAAGATGAGAAACATAAGGGCAAAGTGTCTTCACTTACTCTGATATTTTTTGTCTCTTCCTCATCGCTGTCATGACTGTTGTGCAAGTGCTGATTGTCACATCTGAATTGTAACTGATCTCCTTCCTGCCAATGACATGCTGCTGGTTTCTTTGAACATACAACCTCTATTTTAGCTTCATGATCATCATCATACTGGTCAGACTTGGGTAAATCATCCATGGATGAAATGCCATTGAACATGAATATCATGTCAGCTGGTTGTTCCTCTGCAAGTTGGGATGGAGCTTCATCTCTGACTGTGTTGTGAATTGAATACATGAAAGAATTATTATCCAAACCATGGTACCAAGGATGAGCAACAAAACGTTTGAAAACAATGACCTTTTCTTTCTCTGAGATCAGTGGAAGATGGTGTCTTTGGACAATAATCTCATCTTTCCTATTGATCCTATGCATCATCTCCTCCATGGCACTGACCAAAATCTCTAGTTTAGCTTCTAATGACTTCAGCTGCTCCATTTATTTGTCCTTCAATTTTGATCTCTTGATCAACAAGTTGGTCTCCACATCAACTGCAATGCTCTACATCTCTTCAAGGCTTGTAGTGTTCCTTTCCCTTAACTGAAATGTCATCTCAAGATCGAAGGCATCTTGGTAATGCAAGTGAGCTGATCCTGGGGGTGGCCTTATATCAGTAGGTATTGCATGATACACCTTATTGAATATGGCTGAAAACTGATGTATTGTCTCCCCTGGCTTTCTTTTCAAGTGGTCGTACTCTTCTAGGAGGAGGAAAACATTTCTCATGACCACCCATCTATCTAGGAAAACTTGCATAAATTGATTAAAATTTATGATGCTAGCAGCTGGAAGGTTCTTAAACTAATCTTTGACTTTACCTCCCAAGGACAGGGTAAACATCCTGATACAGACATCATCATATTCAACTTCATAAAGGTCAAGGAAATCCTCAAGGTTTTGAATATGCTTTTCAGCAGTAATATTGGCATTCTCTCCATCAAACCTGGGTAGATTATTGATATAGTTGATAGGGAGGTCATGGAGAATGGGAGGCAAATCTAGAGGCTRATATCGGTCTGGGATTTTTGCAAGCACTGAAGATGACGCAAGAGGCTTACAACCATCCAGAGGTTTCGTAAGAGTAGGAGATAAAGCAGGGGGCTTATGTCTCACTAGGMTTTCAACAKATGCATCTGGGATGTGCACARGTGTATGAATATGTACATAATCTACAATTTGGGGTTTAGTCTCTTGAGGCTCTTCARGTTGAAAATGATCATCCTGAATTTCAACAATATACTCTGGACCAGGATCATGATAAGAGAGAAAGTAACTGCAGATGAAACCAACAATATCCTGAATACAATTTGAGCTTGAATACCTGGTCTTTCTAGGCTGCTTGGCCATGTTTCAGGTTCTTCCTCCAGTGGAATCTTCGAGTTGGCACTGTCTGGAGCTGATTGGAGTTGCCAGGTGAATGATCTCAGCCTTCTTGTGTCTGGTCACTGTCCACCATCAGTGATCAGATCTGGAGCTTGAAGTGTACTACTGGGGAGAGCTCCCCAGTGGAGTCACGATTCTGTTAGCACTCTGTAATTTGCCCAAGGCTGTAAGGCAGTCACTAAGGCAACATCAAAACCACTTCGAGTCTTGGATATAGCCCTACAAGACCCAGAGAGGGATCTCTCTTTCTGATATAGATTTGTTTTAATAGGTATTAGGCTAGTTATGCAAGTGTGGTGTTTGGGTTTTTAAATGGTTGGTTTGGAACATCAAGGAGGGCCATTGGGCAAATGGGGTCTTTTCTTTAACATGTGTTTCATTCTCAGATCGGGACAAAGCTCTTACACATGGAAAGGTAGCAGAAATATTGGATCGAAATACGTTTTGATGATGTCGATTTGAGGAAGAATCAGGGGAGGAAAAAAGCAAGAAAATGAGCAGTTAAGAATTCATAAACTAGCTTTTTAGAGGAGAAACATAAAGATTATCACAAGATCAGAGGCAAAGTATTTCACAATAAATTCTGCTTCTATTACTCTTCTTCTGATAATAAGAATTGAAAACACATGAAAAGATAATAGGAAAAACTTAACAAAGACAAGAAACACCACCAACATCTCCACACAGGAATCCTGTGAACAACATGCTCATTTCTGATAGATCATTTGAAGATTACAAAAAGGTTTTCTGGCCAAGCTCAGCCCACAGTCCAGCAGGGAACTTCACAGGTCGAACCCTTTTACATTAAAATCGTCTGAATAAATAGGATAGATCATCCCAATAAGTTTCAGAAGTCAGTTTAACTGCCTTGGCCAAAAATAGCCACCACTCCCACAAAATTTGGAGCTTTCTGCCATGAAAGACAGATCGGTTTTCTGCAAAAAATGGGTCCGAACATACATGTTTTTCTCTTGAATGATGACACCTGGGAGAAAACTGAAGGAGGTTATTGTATATGGGCATGTTCTGGACAAAAAAGTCCTTCGGTTTCGCTAAATTCATCCCCAGCTGGCCGTAACAGCTCCTGCAAGATCGGGACTGTAACGGAAAATTGAGAATCTGAAAAAATGGGCCTCGAAGATGTCTTCGATTATCCCTGCTCATAGCTCCATTGAAAAAAATGAGAGATTTTTTTGTTCTTCAGCCCGTGCTGAGAAAAAACCTCTCTCATATTTTTAAAATCCGTATTCGTTTGCCCAAATATCGATCTGAAAGAGGACGTGGTAAAACAGGCAAAAATGACAAGAAAAAGGAAAAAGTGGTTTTTTTCAAGGAAAGCGGTAGTCCGGACCCCCCCTGAGGTGGTAAACGGTTTGGGGAGGGGGGGCGGGGGTCTGCAGGAATCATATCACGCCACGTGGAGGGGATGTGGTTTTGAAAAACCATTATTCCGGACCCCCCCCTCTCGTTAAATTTCGGATAGTGAGGGGGGGTCCAGAATTTTTATTGTTCGTTGATTTAAATGCTTGATATGGATGGGGGGCATGAGGTTTCATAAGCTGCGTGGGTTAGACTTAGTGGAGTGTGACGTGAGGTATGAGGGGTGGGGTATGGGCAGACTTAGGTTAGCTTAGGTTTTAAGTTTTTTATTTTTAATATTTTATGTGTTGTTTTTTATATTATTTTTTAATTTTTTTGTTTTTATGTTACATGTTACATATTATGTTTAATTTTTATATTTTGTTTTTTTGTTTTATATGTTTTGTTATTTATATTTTGTATTTTATTTTTTATGTTTTATTATATTTTATTTTTATGTTTATTATAATTATTATATTTGATTTTTATATGTTTTTGTTTTTTAATTATTTAACACTAATTAATAACAACTAACCTAGTTACTAAATTAACTTGGTTGTTAGTTTATTAATTATTAACTAGTTTAGTCTAGTTTAAATACACTAACTTTATTGCTAACCTTTGTTAAGTTATTATTCTTTTTACCCTAAGCTTGGTTTATGCATGGATGGGTGGCAGGAAAATGGAGGATGACGTCATGAGGTGACGGGCAATGTCAGGAAATGGTGAATGGTAAATGGGAAGGATGGTAAGAGGTAAGTGGTCTGGAGTGGAGGAGGTCCAATGCGATAGATGGGTGAGATGTTGGGACAGGGCCTTCCGGGGAAACCGCTTCATTCCGGACCCCCCCCCACCGTTAAAGGTAGAATGGTCACGGGGGTCCGGAATTCAATCTCAGCCTTTGATGAAAACACTGGTGCCTCAGTCGTTTAGATGTATGTCTTCGTTATCTCTGATTCCAGACCCCCCCCACCGTTAAAGGTAGAACAATCGAGGGGGTCCGGAATCCATTATCATCCGCTGATCTACACGCCTCTAGATTGACCGTCGATATAAGTGTGTTCTTTATTCTCTAGGCGCGAGTGCAACAAAAACTTAGGATTTAGCGATTTCGGTGGGTTCTGTGCGTTGCTTCCTTTGAAAATAATTTGCAGAGATGAAATATTATTTGCCAACCTGTACACCCAGAGTGAAAAATTCTAGTCAACAGATGATCCTATGAATTATAGGGTTATAACAGTTGGGACCATTCTTAATCGCTAAAAAACTAGGTCCGAGTTCTTTTCACCTAGAAAATTTAGAGGGACAGCTAGACACCTTCCCGGTGAATTTCCAAGCTCTCAAAAGGTATTTCACCTGACAACTCTCAGATACACCTTTTGTACATATTTTTCTGTTTTGGTTTCTTTTACTTTCCCTTTTCTTTTTTGGTTTGTGTTTATGTTTATTTTTTGTTTATTGGCCTTTTTGAGTCAAACATGCTTGTATTACAGTCTAGTTCAGAAGAAGAGAACATAATGCTTCATCTTGAAATAACTGTCAAGGGTTGTCAGAGCATTAATTGTTGTGTTTTTCTAAAAACGTAAACTAGTTAAAGATGGTATTTTGTTTGAGAATTGATTTCTTGGTTTCAATTTGCATTTGAGAGTAGACATGACTATCTTTAAAAACTCTTTACGTTGTCCCTTCTCTTAAGAAATAAACTCAATGATGCCTTCCTGTCCTTGAAAATTAGTTTTATTAATAAACTATTTTCATATCTTGATGAAGGTTAACAAGAAAAATTTAAAGGCCTGGAAAATATTAAGTTGTGTAAAAATTGGAATTTTCAATGTCACCCCGCTCTACTGAATGTCTTTAAAACTATATCAGAATGCGAATAATTTCTCAAAGAGCTATGGGAAGTGTTTGTAAACCCACCGGGACACTGAGCAGGTCTGATGGAAGCGGGTAAATGCATGCATGATGCCAAGACAACTTCGTCGGGGTACTGAACAGGCCCGCTGGCAACAAAGCAATGTTAGGTTAAAGAAAATTCTCAGGTATAAATCTTGATTTTGGTTATAAGAATCCTTCATTATGATTTGAAATTTCTTGGACAGGATACAGATGTCAGAGTGGGTTAATTGACATCCCTATCGAGGCTATGGATGCCTGCTGGTAACAGTGGCCCTGTCAACAGTATTGGAGCCATTAACTTAAACATCATGGCTTTCATTTGTGAAGTCTGTCACTAGAATTCATTCTTTTTAACAAAGTATATCTTAAGCTGGACCATGTCATGATTATTAAAGATGCTCAAATGAATTTTCAGTTGTTCTTTGATTTGAAATCATTCAAACATTTCTAACCTGAACTTGTCAGTGATACAGAGATAACTTCTTCTCCCAGCAAGTCGCCATTGTTGGCAGCCCAACATATTTTTAACTTTTTAAATATCAAATAATAACCTATGTAGCTACCTAACTGGGGTCGTACATTTTTTTGTTCTTCATAAGCAATTTTTGAAACAACAAATGCATGTTTTCGGTTATTCCTAGTGTTTTTGTTTCCATGCTTCGTTCATGACTAAAAGCATGAAAACAAAGCATTAAAACTTATGACTATATTACCACTCTATTTAAAAGTTTATGAAAGGCAAATGGATCAACATTTTGATTAATAAAGTCTTTGTTCTTCGCTATGAAGTTCATTCTCTTTGTTTCCCTCCTCGAATGTCAAGCATGCTTATGGATTGTTATATGAATCAACAAAGGTCCTTTTAATTTAACCATCAATATATTTTTGTGTGGTTCTTGGTCATACATTCCCTTGTCACTAGACTTTGGTTTATAAGTTTCCTTCTCTTAAACTTTAGAACCTAACCCACCTTGTTGCGTAATCATTTTAAATTTTTAATGCACCTGGTCGTGGCCTATACTATGTTGGAGGTGGCAGTCCGATCACAGTGAGCCCCTCATTTCAAAGCTTAGTCTTGGGTTTTGCAACACCCCTTGCATTCATTTCAAACGATGCCTATCTTTTGGTTGAGAATATTTTGCTCATTTTCCATAGACTGTTGATAAGTTTCGGGTCTGGAGTATACCTCTGGTCTATTCTTAGAAACCCTCCATACACACTGTGTTTGGATGTTTGCTTGTCGAATTTCCATGGCCCCGATTGTTAGGATTGAACCCAATGACACTCAGACCTTGCTCCTGTGCGATGATGCAAGGGAGGATCTCGAGGGTCACAACTGGCTTGTTTTCCTTGAGAAATTCCAAGGCTTTAACCTTCAAACCACTCAGGAATTCACCCTCTCATTTTATGGATGTCAAGCCAAGGTGGGGGACATTCAACTCAAAGTCACAGAGGACTTTTTAAGTCAACCAAAAGGTCTCCCTGTGAGCAGGCAGAAGTAGTTCAAGAATGCCAAGGTGAAGGAGGTTCCGTAGAGTCTTTTTTTTACATATCGAAAGATCAATGGCTGTGACAAAGGTATGCCAATGTCCCTATTGAAAACCTGATGGTATGGTTTGCTTGCAGTGTTGAAACAGTTCATGACATGTGAAGGCTGTTTTGGTTTTGTCTTTCTATATCACCTGCGTTTGCTCATGAATTTCATAGGGTTTCCATTAAACATTCCTTATTACCTATGGAGAAGCTTGTATAAAATGGCTAAGAGGTATAAGAAGAAACGTTTGGATTCAAGCCTTTTCCACCACAGTTTGATAAAAAGTATGCTTGCACATCAATTGAAGTTACAGAACAATGAATGGGATTCGTTCCTAACCTGAAATGGTTTTGCTAACTCATATGTTGTAGAGTTTGACAAATCCATGATTGAGGAAACCTTAGTGTATCCCAGAGTGTTCCCTTCATCTACATAGGCATGTGTTACGACCACCCATAGTAATCCTTTACCTGACTCAAAAGTTGCTGAGAAGACCCACAAACAATATGCACAACCTAACGCCTCTGCCAAAAATGCAAATAGACCTGTTGGCAAGCCATCTAAGGGCGACATTGATTTAAGTTTTAAAAATAAGAGGGCAGGAAGGTTGATCTCGAGGAAGACACGAAATAAATCAAACCCTCATGTGATCTCGATCATGACGATCGAGATCCATGAGAGCTTGGATTCCGAGATTGATATATTTTTGGTCGAAGAAGACCCTCCTTCCTTCCAAACACACCTCGATTAGTCTTACAATTTCATGGATAATCTGTCGCCTTGTCTGAAGCACATTGAAGGGTTTCCAGGTATTAATTTTGGTGACAAATCTACAGGTCACATTGAGGACGTTTCGGTACACAACCGTGGGTATTCTCAATTGATCGTCACGTAGTCACAATGTGAAATGTGTCTGTTCTGGATTGACAAGTGTTACAACGATATACCCATTTTACATTCACATATCAAAGCCCTTAGAGATCAGGTCGACCCCTTAATAGATGAAAATCGCAGGCTCAAGTCTATTGCTAAGGGACAAGGGAAACACTTGAAAACTACAGGGAACATCATATTAAAAAATGTCAAGACTGCAAAAACAGTAATAAATTCTGAGATCATGTGATTTGATTTGATTTTACAGTTAAAGGTAAGATTTATTTTTATCTTAAAATAGTGTTATATTTTGTTTATTGAATAATTTAGATTTTGTTGCTAAAATAGACTAGCTACAGAATCAGCAGATTCTATAGCCAGTCTATTCTAATTCGAAATTTGGAAAATTGTGGTTAAATGAATATCTAAAATTCTTTATTTTATCTTTTCCTTTTAGGATATCTGGGAGTCTATGGTGACCAAGTGATATGAAGCATTTTTGGGGCTTGTTAGCCATATCTATGATCCATTTTTGTATAAACGGGAATAAACTTTTTTTAGCTTTTAAATATTTAGTGTGATCTGGGGTGGTTATATTCCCCCTTTATTTTTGTAATCAACATATGATTGTATCTTATCTCATAAGATAATACAATTACCTTTATGAACCCTTTAAAAACTCATATTTATTTTTTGTAAGAAAATCATCTTGGCCTAGGGCTGAAGTATGGACAATTAATTCACAAACTTCAATGGAACATAATGCATATTACATCTTTAGCTTCTTATGTATGATGTCTTAATGTAAGTTTTGTTTATCTTGACAAGATAATAGGTGTTGATAGATTTTGTCTTCATGCTATATTATGAGTTGGGATAATTCATTTATAAATACTGTCCATATGTGATGTTTCAGATATTAAAAATAGTGATCATTTGTTCAATCCAAATGATAAGGTTTTTCTTCAATTTTGTTGAATGATTAAAAGAAGGTTGTTACAGTTAGATTTATCTTGCACGTAATCGCTTGCAATCATAGATATCACAACTATTATTTTCATCTCTTCATTCTGTCATTAAAATTCAACAATCAATATATTGTTTTGCATTTATTCCGAACAGTTTCAAAGTTCACTGCATGTTTATCTCTTGGACAGGCTAGCTGGACATTCTATAATTATACAAGTTATTGGATGCATGCCGAACAACCCATTAATAGGTTAGTTTATTTATTTTATCTTTTGTTTGTCTTCAAAACTGTTATGTGCGACCTAGCTTTGACCGTTCACGTATTTCTGTTTCATAGTATATTCTTTTTGTTTAATCTTAGATAAATAAAGAAAAAACCAAAAATAGTTTATGTGCTTTCTTTATCTGCTTTTGTTAAAGTAGCCATATTTTCATAGATTTTCATGAGTTTAGATTAAAACTTGCACTTGTATAACATGGACATAAATTAGATAAACAGATCTATTATGTAAATATTATTTAAAATAGTTATATAGATACGCATGTACATATATATACTAAGTAGTTATTTGTTAGTTTCTTCTTTTTCTTTTATTTCTTTTAAGACTTTTAGATTGGAAAATGGAACCATTAAACCCATCGGAGCAATTCATACCAAATGGCTTGGGTTATTTAGACAACCCCAGACCAAACTCGTTCTTCCAATTGACGGACGATCATTTTCGCCCGTCAACAGGCCATAACTCTCAAACCATGAGGAGTAATGTGAAATTCCACATACCACCGGAAATGGCATGACAAGAACTATCCATCTAGGATAGTTTCACCAACAATTTCCTTGATATCCATCTCATTATTCCACATACAAGCATGGGTCCGCCAAACATTATTCTAGGATAACTCAATCCGTAAACTGTCTTCCCATGAGGGCTTTGACCATAAGGGGACCAGTTTGGAGTTCATCCATTTGTGCACCTTATCAATAATGATAAGAAAATAATGAGAGAAAGGGTCCTCCAACCATTCTTCTAGGATAACTCAATCCGCAAAGCGTCTTCCCATGAGGGATTTCACCATAAGGGGACCACTTTGGAGTTCATGCATTTGTGCACCTTATCAATCATGATAAGACAATAATGAGTCATCTATAATTTTTTCCAACAATGCATCATATACCAATGAAACCACAATGATCCATATTCATCATGTATCAATGACAACTCATTGATCCATCTTCATCATATCAATGACAACTCATTGATCCATCTTCATCTATGCATTCTCATCAAGGAAAATACATATTATATTACAACAATCATCAATCAATCAATCCTTTGACATCAATCAATCACTTGAGATTAATCAATGACATCAATCAATCAAACCATTGGCATCAATGACAACATGATCCAACAGTAACTTTTAAACAAGGGATCGATGGATTATCCTAAGGAAGCAAAAAAAACCCTACTTTGAACAAGTTAACTTAATCAATATAATGAACAAAAGAAAGCCATCTATTTAATCTATCCAACTGAATGAACAATAGAAACAACAAACTAATCTAATCAATCTATTTAAATTAATGAGAAGCAACAAGTAAGCAAATAAGTAATCAAATAACTAACCTATGAAAACTTCTTCAGCAAGTAAACTAATCAAAACTACTCAACAGGTAACTAATCAAACTATTAAGCAAGTGAACTCTATTCTTAAGATAAAACTCATAATTACTTATGATCTACAAAGGAAAATCTTAACCTACTGAATTAAAAACATCATGACAAAATTCAAAGATCAACCAACAATTACTCTTAATCTACAATAACAAGAAACTTCAAATATAATGATGATGATTATGTCTTCAATGTCTTATGACATCACGATGGCATCTAACAATTAGTGATAGCTCAAGAGGAATAATTTCAATATTAACTTCTATGGAGAAATGAAAGGTATGCATCAAGCAATGTAATGAGAGCTTAGCCATCATAGAAGAAATATCAACTATCCTAAAAATCCACGTGATCTCTCAATTTATGCATTAATCATCAACGATAAGAAAACATTACTCTACTTGATTCAAATGCAGTCTTATGCTAATGTAAGCAAATTCACACAACTAGAGACTTATAACTAAAAACTAAACTCAAAATCAAACTTATATTTTCAATTTAATTTTAGAATGGAAATTTTGTAAAATAAACTAAGCTAATCCTATTATTGACAATTCAAATTGCGAATTAAAAATTCTTATAAAAACATAATTTAAATTCTACTTCTACCTTAACATACTACAGGAAAATTGATAAGCAAACTAAATAAGCAAACTAGATAAGAAAACAGAGAATTAAAATCAAAGAGAGCAACTATTCATCCATCGAAACTTTGGCAAAGAAACTCTCTACTATGTATTAACTCAATACTCTGTTCTAACTCAATACTCTGTTTTACTCAATACTCTATCTTAACTTTTAACTATTCTATTTCAACCTACAGAAATTCAAACTAGCATTTAATCACATAACAAAGTTAGTAGCTAAGCTTGCAATCTATTTACTAATTAATTAAGAAGACACAACATATTAGCAACTATCCTTTACAAGCAACCTGCAAAAAGGAAATTGAAACAATTAAGCTATGAACAACAAACACACAACATGTAAAATGATAAAAATACATATAATGGGAAAATGAAAGAAATGACAATTGCACAACTCAAATACAGAAGCTAACTATCTAACAATTCACCCAGACCACTTGTGGGCCCCCTAGTAGGTCGTGGCTACTCCTCAATAGTGAATCATGAGATAGATCAACACGATTCTTGCATTTAAATTAAAAATGCAGTCTTGCACAACTTTATAAAGGCGTCTTGAATTACACAACAATACAATTCTAGCAATCCTTCACAATTCTTAACTATCCTTAACAATTTGTCTGACCACTACTGTGATATTTATAACAGTTACAATTCGAGAGGTCGACCACTGGAAGGGTCGACCTCCTCTAAAAACAACAAATTTCATTAAATACATTCTAATTTCCTATGGCTTCTAGAAACCAAATGAGCTACTCAACGCTCAACATAACAACTCAATCAAAGATGTCAAGAGCTCAATAGCTAGAGGCCACGAGGGTGAACAAAACCCATGTCGTCGATTCACCCAACATAGGCCGCCATTATAAGAACTGACAACTCACCCATGTTTTTAGTGTTGGATGCACTGCCAGACACATTCCCAGATGGAGTAACAGACAAAATGCCAAATGGAGTACCAGACGCAATGCCAGATGGAAAAACGCCATGCAATTTTTCCCTGTGACACACAGATCACACATTAGCCTCCTTTAATCATCAAATCAAGCTGAATTAAACTCAAAATCATCACAAAACATCAATTACACATACCTGGCATAAGCTATGATGATTTTCTATGAAATCCTTCAAAACTTCTTCAAAATGGTTAATAATACATACATAATATCGGTAAAAAAGGATTCAATCAACATCATTAAACAACCAAATCATGAGCCCAACATTACGCCCACACCTAATATTTTGCAGGTCCCACTACAAACAAAAATGAATTGCGTGATATAACTAGACTTGCTGAGAAGGATTGGCTTTAGAAGCTTCTCCCTCTTGTACTACAGATTTTGTCTTGTTCCTCTTATGATGTTTCAATTGTGACCTGAGGTTGTGATTGGTATTGGTCATTTGATCAACCAATCGTTGGAGGGAATTCTCCTTTGCTTGTAGTATTGCATTTTCATGGTGAAGATTCTTATACAAAGTCTTCCTCTCTTCCAATTGTTGTAGCAGCTGAACATTTTCCTGTTGTATCTTTTCAATGGTTGGAGTATGATCAGATGTCTTAGAGGAGCTGAGGTAGGAGTAACAGGGGGTTTATGAGGAGAAATAGGTTCAGATTTTGTCTCTCTTTGAGAATCCAATTCTTCTCCAGACACTTCTCTAAATATTTTATGAGGGCTTTCAAGATTGGAGGATACTCGGATAGGGTCCGAAGTGGTTGGGGGATTTTCATAAGGTTTTCCTCTTGTATTTCAGGAACTCTTTCGAAAAGACCCTCTCTTGAATTGATTATCTCCTCTCCTATTTGTGGGGACTACAGGGAAGTCTTATTGAATTACCTCTTGTAACTTTCTGGGTGCAGGATCAATAGAAGTTGAAGGCATTGGGGAGTTATTGATAGGCTTCTTGGTCTTCTTACTCGATGAGGCTGCAGGGGTATTAACAAGTTTCTTAGACTTTTGTTCTGGTAAAGGGATAGCTTGAGAAGGACAGTTTGGAGTCTTCAGAGAATGGGGTTTGGATGGAGTAACAGTCCCTGGATCAGGTGTTTTCTTGCTAGCCTTGATTGTAAGGTGAGGGTTTGAAAATTGGTAAATGAACTCATCCCATGTTTCCCCATGTTTTTCTAGCTCGACTAAGATAAGTAGTTTGATGAGGCCATGGTGGAATAGGCTATTATGGGGATTGGTTACATTCTTTCATACTTGGGAAGACATCTTATCAATACTTTTTAAGAAGTAAAAAGGGAAATTCAATGGCTTATTGAATTGAAAATGAGCTAATAATCGGAAGTGGCAAGCTTTAAAAACAAAATATCTACCTTCATAAGTGATCATTCTGGTGATGGCAATTAGAGGGTTAATTATCTTCTCTTTAATCCACTCCTTGGAGTATCCATTAGCTCTAGAGATATCTTGAAACTCAGGTTTGAAGACCCTATTGTAGCTCGCTCATGGCAACTGGTGGTGTTTAAACCAATGGTCTCCAACTCTTGGAAGATTTGTGGCTAAGGAAATTGATTCCTCAGAGACCACAAATGTGATATACCCCATGTGCACCATACTTCCATCAAATCGAAGGGATAATTACATATAAACACCATCATCGTGGCCCTGCAAATGAGCCAAGAACGGTCCCCACCCTGCGTGAAGGAACACTTCCCTGCACTATGATAACTCGGGGATAGAAAAGAGGTCAACATATGAGGAAAAATCATACCGTTTGGGCATGGTGACAGTGTGGATAAATGGACATAGGGTGGAATTTGAAAGAGGATGGGTGCAATCAGGCTAAAGATGAGCATGATTAAGAAGAGGGAGAACACAATTGAGTAGAGGGTGAACACATTGCATAAATGGGATAATAATTTGAGCGATCCCTCCATTTTTTAATGCACCCAAGGTGGAAATGGTTGAATTCATTGATGAATTCATCACACATGAGTTTCCATGTGTGAGCACAAGTGCGCCAATTTCAAATTCAAAGAGCATCTTTTGGGAGGAAATTGTAATGATGAAGGAGTTATATCAATGTCCAAGTCTTTGACTTGGACATTTGATCATAAAAATTCTTAAGAATTGTATCATTTAATATCAATTTCCACTAACTAACTCAAATAAATGCAAATGATTCATGGCTACCTGAAATCGTGGACATTTACTGTGTGTATACATCTCATCCGGTCCTTCATATGGCGCATCATCCAACACCTCATATGGTATTTTAAATGGAACCTCATATGACACTTCATATGGCACCCCACATGGTACTCCATATGGTACCCCTATGCAAAATGAAATTTGTTCTTCCTGTAATGGAAGTTTTATCCATAGAATTCAATCTTAAAACAATTTTGACAGTCACAGTGAATAGGAGCAGAGGCAGGATAAGCGTGTTCTTTTTTTTCCATCATGCTCACACGATCTATTTCTCTATCTCACATATTATAAGGCATGTAATCACAACTCTGTAATGAATAATATGTAAGAGAAAAAACCAGTGAAGTGGTATGTTAAGGAAATGTACAACAATTTATAACACATAGGGAATATTTAGCATTTCAAAAATAAAATAATTGTTGATGTAATAGCTTGTATCATGACAACAATACACATAATTTTTTACAAATATTCTACTTCTTCTAGGCAGTGTTATCATTTGTCAACTCATGAAACCCCTCCCCCACACCTAAGTATTGTGACACCTCACAATAAAAAATATAGGAAACTAGTCAATTGTCCCAATAGCCGAAGATTTACTTCTTGTTACATGTAGAGATAAATTTCACATATCATTTTGACGGTACATTTAGAATGTGTCCCCACCTATAGGATAGAACATCCTACATACAGTTAAGAAGAGGTAGGCGAGAGAGTTTCGAGATAGTATCAGAGTTAGTTCCCAATGGAAAATTATGGAGTTCATTAACCTTATCTTAGCCATACATACTTCATGTAATATTTTTCTACAAGTAATTATGTACATCAGGATAAGTTTAAATTATTTATTTATTTTTTTGTCAGATTATCATCCTCGCTAGGTAGAATGCCCTATTGCCAGCAAGCATGTTCAGTACTCCGATGGGTTTACCTAGTCATACCACAGGCTGGTACCCACTGCTAGTAGACTTGTTCAGTATCTCGATGGGTTATCCACTTACACCCTCAAAGACTGACCCTCCATCTTTTAAGATTTTAGTATATAATATTTCTTTGTGCAAGAAGATGGGGGGACAGCTTTGAAAACAACCTTTTTAGTTTTTTTTTCAATTGGGATGGTATTTATGTTAGAGGATGACTTTTCATTATATATTCCTTAGTGATTGTCCTGATGTAAGGGGTAATTAAGAGGACGTAGCCTATCTAAAGATATGATATAATCAAGCATTTTTAATGTGTAGTGGATGGTACCATTGGGAAAGAACAAAAATGTATCTTTAGGCTCAACTCACTTTCTTCCTTTTCTCTTTTTTTTGATGTTTCCATAGCTAACCGCTTATCAGACCTCCTTATTACTCTTTAATAAAGATACTTTACTCACTTACTCATGGTTCTTGGGGAAACTCTATGAGTGACCTCTAATCTTGATGGTTATGGTATCACTTCCTTATATATTGGGTAAGGTGTTAAGAGAAACTGCTATTTAAAATGCCTTGAGAAAAATAAGATGAAAAATATTTGCAAAAATATGGCTGATTACAACAAGTCATTATTCATTTGATGCTTAGCAGACAACAAGGTTCAAGTATAGTAATATTTTGAAGAAAAATCCTTCCTTTAAATCTCCTTGAAACTGTCTATTCCTAGTGAAATAAATACCTACATAAATCTCTAGAATTGTCTATCAACAAAATTCAAAATTATTTACATATGTACAGTTAAAAATTCAAAAAATCATTCAAGAAAAAGGGGGGACTTCCTCATCTACTAAAGCCAATGCCTTGTCAGTTGACATTACCTGTAGAAAATATTCTTTGGAAATGGGCTTGTGATAAAGTTTGAGTCAGTGTCCATTTACTACAAAGGACACTTGTCCATCATCATTTGTTTTGATTTTCACAACTCCATTGTCATACACGGTGACTACCTCGTAACGGCCCAACCACCAAGTGGTGAGTTTTCCTTTGAAGGTTTTAAATTTGGAGTCAAACAATAAATCCCAATCACCAAGTTGGAAGTGTTTCTTCTTAATAAACTTTTCATGCCACTTGATCCTTTGGTTTTGGACTAATATTGTTCATTGGATAACATCTTTCCTGATCTCTTCAAACTCATTTAATTGTAGGGCTTGTTTTCTCTGAGCCTCATCTAATTTTAATACCAATTTTGTGTCTATACAGAAGGTCCTTACTTGAAATTGTATTGGTAGAAGTACTTGTTTCCCGTATACTAGCTCATAAGGGGTATTCTCAATGGTGTTTCTCTAGGTGGTCTGATATGTCGACAAAGCCTCTGGAAGCCTATCAGTCCAATCCCAATGATGTAATTGAATAGTCTTGGTTAATATATCTTCCAAAACTTTGTTTGTAGACTCTACATGACCATTAGCTTGTGGGTGGTATGGAGAATATTTACTGTGTTTAATCCCATATTTCTCCATTAGTTCTCTCATCGGCTTGGAAGTGAATTGAGTGCCTTGGTATGTAACAATTTCATGAGGAACACTGAAGCAGGTAAATATGTCTTCATAAATGAATTCAACAACGGAATTTTCTATATCCCTAAATAGGGATTTTTCCTCTACCCACTTGGTGACATAATCTATACAAACCAAAATATAGTTTTTCTTGTGAGACATGGGTGAAATTGGTCCTACAAAGTCAAGGGCCCATTTTTTGAAAGGTTCTATCATAACTTGGGAACACAATGGAATTTCGTCAGCTGACATGGATCTTCCTATCTTTTGACAACTATCACAACTCCTCACATACTTGGCAACATCCTTGAAAATTATAGGACAATAGTAACCTGAATGTAACACCTTATATGATGTACATTTGTCATAAAAATGGCCACCACATGGTCCATCATGACAACTTTGTAGTATTTCTGGTATCTCATCTTCTCGAACACATCTACAAATAATCAAATCATGAACTGTATGAAAAAGGTCATGTTCAAACCAAGAGTAATTGACACTTTCCATGATAATTCTACGTTTTTCATGAGGTGACAAATGAGATGGTAAATTCCTAGTAGCCAAATAGTTTTCCATATATGCAAACCATGGGGTATTTACAGAAATGGTAAAAAGGTGCTTGTCTAAGAAGCTATCATCTACAGGAATATAATCATCCTTATTTTTTATTTGTGAAAGAAAATCAACTACCAAATTCTCCTTTCCAGGTCGGTCAAGCATGGTGATATTAAACTCTTGCAATAGAAGGAGCCACCTAGTCACTCGACCACTAGTTATGGGTTTATTCATGAGAAATAAATGGAAGAATGATTTGTATGTACAAATACTTCGTAACCTATGATGTAGTGGAGAATCTTATTGATAGCATGAACTGCTTCCAAGAATTCCTTCTCGTTAACTGTGTAGTTTAACTTAGCAGGGGACAAGTTCTTGCTCACAAAATAAATGTCATAGGACTGTTGTTAGGACCATACAATGTACCTTTTTGCCCAAACTTTTTTCCACCATTACACTCTTGTTTCACTCACATTTACACTCATATTATCACTTTACCCTATCTTCCCAAAGGTACATAACATCTCTTCTCTTTTCTATATGTTTAATCTGTTTTTCATATAATTTTACAGTACTCTCATACTTAACCATTGATCAGAAATGTATAAGTGCTGAAACAGTTCGAACTGCAGATTAGCATTGAGGCCTGTTACTGAAACAACAAGAAGTTGTTACACAGTCTGTGGACTACGATGCTGAAACAACAACTCACAGAAGTTGTCACACAGTCCATGGTCAATGATGCTGAAACACAGAAGAAGCTGTTACACAGTCCATGGTCAACGATGCTGAAACACAGAAGAAGCTGCTACACAGTCCCTGGTCAATTATGTTGAAACACAGAGGAAGATGTTACACAGTCCGTGGTAAACAATGTTGAACAAAAACTCACCCCAATTGGATACAACGGCCACACCGTGAGCTAGCATCAACTATCGCTACTGCTTGAGAAGTGCTGAAACAGTCAGAACGCAAATCCCGTGGATGAAACAACCCGCGATTTGTGATGCTGAAACAACATACAACAGAAATAACAAGAAACAAATAAAGTTGTTACTCCAGCCGCAACAGCAACACCCCACTCAACACTTGTAATAACATTTTGTCGCGGGAGACTAGGATATCCTATTCCAGTTTAGAAAGTCGATCTGACTAAGAATAGGAATCAGATGTACACCTGTAATTAGTGGATTAAATTGTATCGAAGGGATCATCCTCTTTAAATAAGAGCAAATCATCATTCGAAGGACTCTGTGTTTTTTTTGGCTAAGAAGGATTTACAGAGAAGGACGTACTTCATTCCAGATTGTAATGTGATACATTGACAGATGAATAAAAGGTTGTTCTGAGCATTTCTCTCTAGCCTTTCGTTTCAGGGGAATCTTGTGAGAAGGGAGGGCCCACCTTCTTCAAAAGATTCACCCATTAGCTTTGTAGTGTTTTAAGTGTGATTTCTGTTTATTCCTTGATTAAATTCTGTTTTGCTGAAACACTACTTTACTGAACTCTGTTTTGTTGAAACACTACTTTACTAAACTCTGTCTTCCCGATTGTTACATTGTTTTCATACGATTCATGCTTAGGTAACAATTAATCATTCTAGTTAGCAATATTGCTTGGTGAATTCATGAAATATTGATAGTCAGGGACAGGTGCTGAAGGTTGTTGATTCAGGAATAGGGTCATGTTCTCTGTTAGAGATAGTTAGCCTTTAGTGCATGTCAATTATTTTAATGAGTTCATGAAAGTGTGCAAATCAGAAACAGGTGCTGAAGTTTCCTGCCTAGGAAATAGGGTCATGTTCTCTGTTAGAGATAGTTAACCTTCAGTGCATGTCAATTATTTTAATGAGTTCATGAAAGTGTGCAAATCAAAAACAGGTGCTTAAGTTTCCTGCCTAGGAAATAGGGTCCTGTTCTCTGTTAGAGATAGTTAGCCTACAGTGTGTGTTAATTATTTCAGTCAAGCAATGAGTTCATGAAGTGTGATGATCGGAAATAGGTGTTGAAGATTCTTTCTTTGGGAATAGGGTCCTCTTCTCTGGTTACATAATAGTTGGTCTTTCATGTTGTAGTATCTTGTTGTTTTAATGTAATCCAGGATTCTTCAATTAATCATTTCTTAAACTTTGAGCTCTTCAATAGGTAGGTTGCTTTCCTGTAATTCAAGTTAGAACTTCAGTTTGTTCAAGGAAAAGTGTGATTAATATGTTTTTACTACAACTCTAAGTTTCTTTTGAGATTGAGCATATATAGTGCATGGTTACCTTTGAAATAAACAGACTTCCCTGGGTTGACAATTTATGTAGCACTTGATTGTTTAGTTAAATAAGAAATTATAGTGACCAACATTTTGGCGTCGTTGTCGGGGAAGGTAATTATAGATTTCAAAAGAACTTATGATTTTTCAGATACAAAGATTGCATGAGAGGACGCGGAGACCCCAAAGACACTGACCCTATAGGTGGCAGGGGAAGAGGAAGAGGAGGAAGAAAGACTTATATTGATGAGATTATATCAAAGTCTGAATCTGCTACTCAATGACCAAACCTACAGAAACAAAAATCCCAGCCTTCATTTCAAGCCAATTTTGAAATGGGAAAAGAAGTTTGGAGTCCTGAGACAGTCCTGAAACTAGCAGGAAACATTGAGGACAGAGCAAGCACAGCAGGGGAGCAGACAGAAGAAAGCATGGATGAGTACAATGAAGAATTGCATCATGAAGAACAGGCAGGTCCTGAAGGAGAGGTAAATGATGAAAACTCTTTCTCCACATTAGAATTTCCTATTGGTGATATTCCTAGAGGGGTAGCCCCCATTAAGAACATTCCACTCTCATCACTACCTAACTTTCATGGTTTGTCTTCAGAAGATCCTGATGAGTTCCTTTTTGAGTTTGATATATTATGCAGAAGTTATGATTACATTTCCAATGCTAAAAAATTAAAACTATTTCGAGCAACATTGAAAGGAAATACACTAAGATGGTTCATGAGTCTTGGAGGCCATGTAATCACAACATGGGAGCAAATGAAACATAAATTCCTGAACAAATACCAGGACTATTTCCGAACAAGAGAAACATGTGAGGAACTATTTAAGATGATGCAGAAAGAGGATGAAAATCTGGAAGACTTTGCAGAAAGGCTATAGTATAATCTGCAAAGATCCAGTCACCCCAATGTAAGTAAAGATATTCTTAAAACCATATTATTAAAAGGCGTAAGGGATGATTGTTTAGATATCTTGAATATTCTTGGAAAAGGGGACATATCTAAGGAATCATATGATGAAATTGTTAACCTATGTAAAAGATGTTCAAGAGGAGCTTCAAGAAATAGGCCAAATAGCAGGGACACCACATTTTCAAGAGTCCAAAAATCAGCCAGTGGGGGAGCAAGAAGAGCTGAAATAGGTAATTTACTTGAAGGTTTTAAAACTGAAATGTTGAGCTCTTTTGACTCACAAATTGACACCCTGCATATTCAAAAGAAGCAAGCAGAAGCAGAAGCATCCCTGTCCATCTTTTGTTCTCAATGCAGAGACAAGCACCCATGAAGGGAATGTCCATTGGACAAAAAGCCAATCTACACCATCTGTGATAAAGATCATGAAACTCAACAATTTCCATCTTTACCAGGGATCAAGGCATCATTACAAAAAACGGACGAAGAAGCTGAAGTTGTCTATCTGTTGACACAGAGAAGGCAATGGAAACCGTGGGGACAAGGTATGAATCCTAACATGCCATTTACATCTTCTAATCATTGGAATAATTATCCTTCTTTCAATCAAATGAGTTACCCTCCCTATAGTCAAATGCAATATCCAAATCAAATGAATTACCCACCCATGCAACAAACTAACCCACCCTTTGTTGATCCGTCGATGTGGACTCCTTGGCCTCCACAACAACAACAACCATATCAGAACCAATGGAGTCCAAATTGGAGAGGAAAACAACCCCCCTTCCCAAATCAACTACCTCAATTACAATTTCTGCAACCACCCTCCTTACCATCAGGTACTCCACCAAACAATCAAATGATGAGACCCCAACTACATGTACAACCTAACCCCAACCCCAATAATAAAGTTGTGCAGTGCATTGATATTCATAACCAGCCTACATTTTCTCTTCTCCCTGCGCAATGCAATGATATTCATTTATGATCTAGGAGAATAGTAGAACCTATCATAGCTGATGTTACCTCTTCTAATAAAGAGGAAACAAAAGATCATGATGTACCTGAAGAGGTACAATAATCCTCTAACAATGTTGCTGAAACAGAAAAACCACCATTTCCTGAGCGTTTAGCTTTGACTAAAATGCCTGAGCCACCAACTTTCAATCATCTAGGGGAATTACAAAATTTTTATGTCAAAATTCATCTACTACAAGAACTCTGAGATGCACCAATCTATTCTAGGACTATGCGAGACATTTGTGTTAAGAAGCCTAGTAGGAAAATTAAGGATCCCCTCACAGTCCATGTTATGGGTGACTTGTCTGCACTAATGTCAGGTAAAGCCCCCCCAGTTAAATATGGTGATCCCGACCACCCTACCGTCTCGGTACAAGTTGGAAAAATGATAATTCCTCGAGTCCTGGTAGACTTAGGTGCCGCCATCAATATCATGACTTTGGAAACCTTACAACTGCTACAACTGCAAAATGAAGTCAGAGACACCCCAACATTTCCTAGAATTAGTTGACTGATCCACAATTAAACCAGAGGGAGTAATTGAAGACCTCATTATCTCAGTGGAGTCCTGGAATTATCCAGCTGACTTTGTGGTACTACAACCTAAAACAAAGTTGGGGGGCCACCCTCTAATTTTGGGCAGGCCCTGGCTAGCCACGACAAATGCTTTTATTAGCTATAGATCAGGTTCAATGACAATTTCCAATGGTTACGAAACTAAACAGCTCACCCTCTACCCTCACACTATACCCCTGATTAATAATGATAATTATGTATGGGTAGACTTCGATGATCAACTTACTCAACCCATCTTGACTATCGGGCAAGCCTTAAGACTTAAAGATGCTATTGAGGATGAAGTAATTAATAATTTTGTCTGTGAGCCCTCCTTTGTGACTCCAGAAACTCACAACCAACTAGTTGCATTGTTGGAGTCAGATAATCAAGAAAACCTTAACTCTGAAAACCCACCTCAAACATCTTCCACCATCTCTTCTAAAAGCATACCAATAGAAATTGAACCTGGTAAAACACTGAATATAAACCCTAACCTGACAGATGCCGAAACACAACAATTAATGAAGTTACTTCTGGAAAATAAAGAAGCATTCGCATGGTACTATACAGATATGAAAAGAATATCTCCCGAATTATGTACTCATAGAATATATATTAAGGAAGATTGTCGACCAATCTGCCAATCTCAACGACGAATGAACCCTAATTTGAGAGAAATCCTTAAAGAAGAACTTCAAAAATTGCTTGATGCAGGGTTTATCTATCCTATATCAGACAGTGAATGGGTTTCCCCATTGGTAATAGTTCCTGATAAAAACAGGAAATGGAGAGTATGTGTGGATTATAGAGCCTTAAATAAAGCTACTCAAAAAGATCACTTTCCATTACCATTCATTGATCAAGTGTTAGACAGTTTGTCAGGGAAGAATTTTTTCTCATTTTTAGATGGTTTTAGTGGGTATAACCAGATCAAAATTACACCCCAAGATCAAGACAAAACTACTTTTACTAGCCCTTGGGGAACCTTTGCTTATAGAGTTCTCCCATTTGGACTATGTAATGCGCCAAAAACCTTCCAAAGAGCAGTTATAGGAATCTTTTCTGATATGCTTAATGACTCTATGGAAATTTTTATGGATGACTTTACTCCTTATGGTGTTTCTTTTCAGGAAGCACTACAAAACCTTGAGAAAGTGCTTAAGTGATGCATACAAGCCCAACTCTCCTTAAGTACATAAAAATGTCATATGATGATGAGTGAAGGAATAGTGCTTGGACATTTTATCTCATCTCAAGGAATTCAAGTAGACCCATCCAAGATACAAGTCATTAAGGGTCTTCCTACTCCCAAAACCCAAACACAGGTAAGAAGTTTTATACGAAATGCTGGATACTACAGAAGATTTATCAAAACAATTTCCAAAATAGCTTCTCCCCTGTTCGTGTTACTGATGAAAAATGTTGAATTCAAATGGACTAATTCTTGCCAGGAAGCATTTAATACACTTAAACATCAGGTATTTACAGCTCCTATTCTTAGAGGACCTGATTGGACACTTCCCTTTCATATATCCTCTGATGCTTCAGATACTACAATAGGAGTTGTCTTGGGACAAGAAGAAAATCATCTCCCTTATGCTATTTATTTCATCAACAAGAATATGACTCCTTTTGAACTCAATTATACAGTTACCGAAAAGGAATTCTTAGCAGTTATCTATGCTATTAATAAATTTAGAAATTACATCACTGGATACCCTACTCTTGTCCATACTAATCACTTAGCTATCAAATACCTAATGAACAAACCTATCACAAATGCTCGAGTCACTAGATGGTTACTATTATTGCAAGAATTTGATATTACAATTGTAGATAGACTAGGAAAAGAAAATGTAGTTGTTGATTTCCTTTCTTGGTTGACACATGATGATGATACTCCAGTAGATGATTCCTTTCCTGATGAATATCTATTTGCAGTTTCTGCTCACACACCTTGGTATGCAGACATTGCTAACTACTTGGTTGCAGGGAAGTTACCACCACACCTATCCTACCGAGAGAAAAGAAGAATCATTCAACAAAGTGTTTGGTATAGTTGGATAAGTGTGTGTCTTTTCCATATAGGAGCTAATCAAGAAATCCGAAGGTGCATTAGAGAAGATGAGGTTTATGATCTACTAAAAGCTTGTCATGATGGCCCTTGTGGAGGGCATTTTTCTAATAAGAGAACAACACATAAAATTCTCAGGATGGGGTACTATTGGCCCTCACTTTTCAAATATGCAAAGAAATATGTCTGGGCCTGTGATAGCTGCCAAAGAGTGGGCCAACCTAATCATAGAGATGAAATTCCATTAAAACCCCAGATAGTACTTGAAGCATTCGAAAGATGGGCCTTAGACTTTGTAGGACCCATTAACCCCCCATCTAATCAAAAAGTCTACATAGTGGTCTGCACAGACTATATGACCAAATGGGTGGAGGCTAAAGCACTCCATAGAGCGACTGAAGAAGCATTTATAGATTTTTTATTTGAAGACATATTTATCATATTTGGAGTGCCAAGAGAATTAGTTACAGATGGAGGACCTCGTTTCACTTCTCATGGTTTTAAAGACACCCTTCAAAAATATCATATTCATCATAGAATGAATAAAACATACCACCCCCAAGCCAATGGGCAGGTGGAAAGCACAAATAAAGTAATAGAATCCATTCTCAAAAAAACAGTGAAGGAAAATAGAAAGGACTAGTCTCACAGGCTCCCTGAAGCATTATGGGCCTACAGAACTAACTGGAGAAATACTACAGGATTCTCTCCCTATGAATTAGTATATGGAAAGAGTGTTGTATTTCCTATGGAATTTGAAATCAAAACCTTAAGGACTGCTTTAGATTTCAACCTTGATTTGACCGATGCACAGAAAGCCAGGTTGCAACAGCTTAATGAATTGGATGAAAAAATACTAAATGCCATTCATCAGACAACTATGATTCAACAACAAAGATCAAAATGGCATGACAAAACTATCAAGCATAAGCAGTTCCAAAGAGGTAATTGGGCCCTACTATTTAACTCTCGGTTCAAATAATTTCAAGGGAAACTACGTACAAGATGGCTTGGACCTTACGAAGTAGACACTGTTTTCCCCAATGGAACAGTAAGGCTCCTCACAATCGATGACTCTAAAACACCGTTACTCATAAATGGTCATTGGCTCCGTCTGTACCAACACCCTATTTCCAAAGAAGATTTTAAGGCCACAGGTGTGGCAGAATCTCATTACCTCTTTTTAGAGGGGGCTCCTACCCCTCATTGCAATTAATTCTTTTTAAGTTAATTTCTTTAGTATTATATTAGATTTCATTTACTAATAATCCCTGTCAAGAAATACCATGTTACAATCAATTTTTGCAGATTCCTGATCAAAGCACATGCCCACTAAGAAAGGACGATCCCACTTCAAGAAGAGGCTAGATGTCCCACTGCTGAAACACCACTGTTCAACAACTCTTTGCTTTTTCTTCATTGCTGAAACACCATTGTTAGCAACCTCACACCATTTCCCCCCATCACTATTCAACAACTCTTTACTCTTTCCCCATTGCTGAAACACCACTGTCAACAACCTCTCACCATCTTCCCCATTGTTGAAACACCATTATCAGCAACTCTTCGCCATTTTCCCATTGTTGAAACACCAATGTCCAACAAACTTCTCACCATCTTTCCCATTGCTGAAACACCAATGTTCAACAGTTTTCCACATTTCCCCATTGACGAAACAACACCATCCAACAATTGTTTCGCCCTTCTTTCTATTGCTAAAACACCACTTCCTCAGCAGTATTCTACAAACATCACTCTTCAGACGGCTGAAACACCAACTTTTCAACATTCTCTGTCAACAAGATTTTGCGTTGTCATATTACATTTTTTCCTTCCAGTCAACAAATCCTTGATACAATTCATCTAACAAATCAAAATCCTCCTCTATGGCCACTGTAGAACTATTACAGACAAGCATTATATTTTGTTTAAGTATGAATCAAAAGGTAAAGAAGAGGTATGTAAATTCTATGTATTACAGTTAAGCTATATTTAATGAGAAGATTCCAAATCATTATTACCACTCATTTAAAATCATTATGAGTCGCACTTAAAAGGGGGGAGGAAATATCGAACTTGTACACCATCATTTCACACGTATCAACCACCGCCATTTGCATGACTTCACTCCAAAAACTTACTTTTCACAGAAGTTGTTACTCAAACTCTTTGATGATGTATTTTACCGAGATGGTAGCTATGGGAGGCTCTGTTATACATTACGAACCCGCCATGACAGCCCTGTTAGAACACTATCCAGAAGCCTATCAATTTTTTCTGCAGGCAGGATGGGTCGGTTATTTTCAGAGACTCCAGTGGTATGATCAACAACAGGTTCTCCAATTTGCTCAAAATATCTAGGAATACCATTCCATTGTTCAAGGGGTCCGTATTTCAGTAACAAAAGAGGATATAGCACAGGTTTCAGGTCTACCTACCAATGGCATTTGCATGTTCAGTCACAAACATATCATCCCGAATGCCCAACAGGATTTCCTCTTGCCAGGGGAACAAATTGAACCGAAAGGTCGGGGTGTCCGACTCAGCTCATTTCCACCTCCATGGCCAAAAGTTGCAAAATTCATCAAACACTACCTTACCTGTGAAGGCTGGTACCAGGTTAGTCTACCAGCATGATTTTTTCATGTTGTCTCATTTGCGGCATAATAGATTGGTGAACATTCCCTATTATTTGCTCGGTTGTCTTAAAAATATGTCGCACTACTATAAAAAGACTAAAGATCTCACCCTTTCTCTCACCCATCACCGTCTCATACAACTACTTATCCAAAAGGTTTTTTCCCAACAAAACCCTCCACTAAACAACCCACCTATAGATCCCCAAGAAGCCGCTGAAATTCCTGAAAATCTTCAGGAACAACAATCGCAAAACCCTCCAGATTCTCCAAAAGTACCTAATATCCCTCCTACAGACCCAATCAGTTCAATTAACCCCCCTACCATACCAGGCCCGCCCCACACTTTACCAGAATCATCCACTCCTGCCCTTCATATTCTTAGCGATGATTCTGAACCTGACAATTCTCCCTGTCCCATCATTGAGGAAAAACCCCCACAAAAATGAAAGCAAATCCCTTTCTTTCCACCCTTTTTGCAAAGAAAATGAATAAGGGCCTCAACAAGGGAAACCACTACTACCACTGCCCTAGACCCCCAACCCATCTAACTAATACATCGTACACCCCTAACCTCCCAAATGATGGAATCTTTACCTATTCCATCCACGGGCATTGAAACACAAGAACCAGATGCCCAATATGTTGCGACATCATCCGTTTCAAACCTAGTAGCTGAAACACAAGAACCAGCTACTCATTCAGTAGCTGAAACACAAGAACCAACTACCCATTTGGTAGCTTCTTCACAAGAACCAACTACTCATTCAGTGGTTGAAACACAAGAACTAGCCATAGTTGTCACATAAGAACCAGCTACCATTGAAACACAAGAACCAACTACTGATATTGTTATTGAGACACGAGAGTCAGATGCTCAGGGAGCTGCAACATTACTTTCCTTACATCAAGAAGATGAAACACAAAAATCAGCTGCCAATCTAGTAACTGCTCCACAAGAACCAGCTAGTGAGGCTGTGACTGCTACACAAGAACCAATCACTCCTCAACCAGAACCAACAATGGCCTCTGTATTAGAATAAAATGAGTTCCTAAAGTCTGAAATGGAAGCTTACAAGCAAGAGCTAGCCATGGAAAAAGAATCCTATGAGAAGGAACTTAACTTGCACACCCTAGCTCGCATAGAAACCATGTCAGAGGGAACTATAGCAGAGAATTCGTGTAGAGAATATATGTGCTGTCAATGTGGGGACATCTACTATCAACCGGGCTACAAAGTAATTCAAGTCCCAATGCCAGGAGCTTCCCTTGCACCTTCGACTATGGCAGTCAAAGATGAACTCCCTGCTATTACACAAGAACCAGTAGGACCTTCCAAAATTAAGACTGAGCCCTGGACTGCAACAAATGTCAAAACTGAAACCCCTGCATTTGTTAATAAAGCTATACAAACATTTCCTATCGATGAACCTACTCCTCCCAGCCAGATCAACACCCATACCTTTGTGGAACAAGCCACTCAGACCCTACCACAGCCTATTACTTGCAATGCTGAAACACAAACTCAACCATGGGATGAACAGGCAATAATACAGAAATGGAAAAAAGAGTTTGCTGCTACATAGGCCAAAAGCCTGCAGGAACACAGACAAATCTAGATAAATCATACCTACTCAAATTGGGAAGCTTTGGAGCAAACACACCAGGAAGCTCGTGCCCTTAAGAAACAGAACAAAGAGCTAAAAGGCAGATTGATCTTGATATTTGACTTGGCACAAAAGCTAATGGCTGCAAGGAAACTATCCTGTAATTACTCTTTGTTCCTAATGGAACGACTTACATGGTTTTAGATCAAATCAGTCAAAGAAGGCAGACCCCATGCAATATTAAACCCAACAGATTTTATTAAAACCTTTACAGAAGCCTCTGTTATGGATCAACACCTCCTCTGTGAGGCATATTTTGATACTGAGGCCATCCCTGAGAATAGGCAGCTTAACCTTAATCCTCTTGTCGGTGACATCTAGATTTGGGCACTCATCTCCTTTCTTAACAATCAGATTATATGGTAGGATGACTTCCTGGCTGTTAAGCACAATGAGGATAACCGCCTTCTCTGGATAAGGCCGAAGCCACAAAATGCAGCCACCTTTGTTACAGAATATTATCAGTTTTTAAAGAAACCTGGGATGACTGAACACATTCAGTAACTACAATCAACAGTGCTTCAGGATTGTCAACACTTCATCAGATCCACAGAGATTGTTGCCCTACAGGAAAATAACCTGTTTTGGCAACAATCTATTGAGAAAAGATAGGAACACAATCCTTTTAGCCGCACTAATCTTGAGATAGAAATCTCTAGGGTACCTAGCTACATCAAGTGTGTTCAGCAATGTGCTGAAAGCTAGATAGGGTACCAGTTTCATTTTCCTATCCTCTGGATTCTAGCAGAGAAATATCAAGTCCATTATAAGCTGCCCAAGAAGGCCGAAACAACATCTTGGCAAAGGTTACAACGCGTTCAAGGGTTTAGAGCTCCAACAGACATCACCTTCCATAGCTACTACTTGAGTAACTTGCACACTCAGAGTCGGTATTCAGATTTTGGTTCAGAGTGAAGTTGCATGAGGACATGCAACATTTTAAGTTGGGGGGGATGTTAGGACCATACAATGTACCTTTTTGCCCAAACTTTTTTCCACCATTACACTCTTGTTTCACTCACATTTACACTCATATTATCACTTTACCCTATCTTCCCAAAGGTACACAACGTCTCTTCTCTTTTCTATATGTTTAATCTGTTTTGCATATAATTTTACAGTACTCTCATACTTAACTATTGATCAGAAAAGTATAAGTGCTGAAACAGTTCGAACTGCAGATTAGCATTGAGGCTTATTGCTGAAACAACAAGAAGCTGTTACACAATTCGTGGACTACGACGTTGAAACAAAAACTCACAGAAGTTGTCACACAGTCCATGGTCAATGATGTTGAAACACAGAGGAAGTTGTTACACAGTCCATGGTCAATGATGTTGAAACACAGAAGAAGTTGCTACACAGTCCGTGGTCAACGATGCTGAAACACAGAGGAAGTTGTTACACAGTCTGTGGTCAACGATGTTGAACAACATCTCACCCAAATTGACTGCAACAGTCGCACTGTGAGCTAGCATCAACCATCGTTGTTGCTTGAGAAGTGTTGAAACAGTCAGAACGCAAATCCCATGGATGAAGCAACCTACGATTTGTGATGTTGAAACAACATACAACAACAATAACAAGAAACAAATAAAGAAGTTGTTACTCCAGCCGCAACAACAACACCTCACTTTGCACTTGTAATAGCATTCTGTTGCGGGAGACTAGGATATCCTATTCCAGTTTAGAAAGTCGATCTGACTAAGAATAGGACTCAGATGTACACCCGTAATTAGTGGATTAAATTGTATCGAAGGGATCCTCCTCTTTAAATAAGAGGAAATCATCATTCGAAGGACTCTCTGTTTTTTTTGGCTAAGATGGATTTACAGAGAAGGACGTACTTCATTCCAGATTGTAATGTGATACATTGACAGATGAATAAAAGACTGTTCTGAGCATTTCTCTCTAGCCTTTCATTTTAGGGGAATCTTGTGAGAAGGGAGGGCCCACCTTCTTCACAAGATTCACACGTTAGCTTTGTAGTGTGTTAAGTGTGATTTCTGTTTATGCCTTGATTAAATTCTGTTTTGCTGAAACACTACTTTACTGAACTTTGTTTTTCTGAAACACTACTTTACTAAACCCTGTCTTGCTGAACTCTGCCTTCCCGATTGTTACATTGTTTTCATACGATTCATGCTTAGGTAACAGTTAATCATTCTAGTTAGCAATCCTGCTTGGTGAATTCATGAAATATTGATAGTCAGGGACAGGTGCTGAAGGTTCCTACTTCAGGAATAGGGTCCTGTTCTCTGTTAGAGATAGTTAGCCTTCAGTGCATGTCAATTATTTTAATGAGTTCATGAAAGTGTGAAAATCAAAAACAGGTGTTGAAGTTTCCTTCCTAGGAAATAGGGTCCTGTTCTCTGTTAGATATAGTTAGCCTTCAGTGCATGTCAATTATTTTAATGAGTTCATGAAAGTGTGCAAATCAGAAACAGGTGTTGAAGTTTCCTGCCTAACAAATAGGGTCCTATTCTCTGTTAGAGATAGTTAGCCTACAGTGTGTGTTAATTATTTCAATCAAGCAATGAGTTCATGAAGTGTGATGATTGGAAACATGTGCTGAAGATTCCTTCTTTGGGAATAGGTTCATGTTCTCTGGTTACATAATAGTTGGTCTTTCCTGTTGCAGTATCTTGTTGTTTTAATGTAATCCAGGATTCTTCAATTAATCATTTCTTAAACTTTGAGCTCTGCAATAGATAGGTTGCTTTCTTGTAATTTAAGTTAGAAATTCAGTTTGTTCAAGGCAAAGTGTGATTAATATGTTTTTACTACAACTCTAAGTTGCTTTTGAGATTGAGCATATATAGTGCGTGGTTACCTTTGAAATAAACAGACTTCCCTAGGTTGAAAATTTATGTAGCACTTGATTGTTTAGTTAAATAAGAAATTATAGTGACAAACAACTGTTGGTCTTCTTTCTTCCCTAATACCCCTCCTATTGCAGTTTCAAAGGCATAAGTGGATATGTGAAATGGGAGAGCCCAATTGGGCCCCCTAAGAACTGGTGCCATAGACAACTTAGCTTTCAGGTTTTCAAAGGCAGTTTGACACTGCTCAGTCTAAAGAAAATCAACATCCTTTATTAACAATCCAAACATGGGTGCAACAATCTTTGTAAAATTTTCAATAAACCACCGGTAGTATCCGGCATGTCCAAGAAATATCCTCACCTCTTTCTGAGTTTTGGGGGGTGGAAGTCTGACGATGACCTCAATATTTTCAGGGCCGACTTTGATCCCTTCAGATGAAACGTGATGTCCTAGAACCACTCCTTCAGTCAACAACATTTTACATTTTTCATGACTTAAAGATAGGTTCATTTATTGGCATCTGATAAGGATTTTTTCTAAATTATCTAAGGCTTCCTGGTAAGTATCTCCATATACTATGAAGTCATCCATGTATACCTCCACACAATTATGAATAAGATCAAAAAATATCCCTAGTACTGCTCGTTGAAATGTGGTAGCAGCATTACACAATACAAATGGTAAGACCCTATATGAATAGGTTCCCCAAGGAAAAGTAAAGGTAGTCTTTTCCTGGTCCTCGGGTGCTATGAGAATTTGATTGTTCCCACTATATCCATCTAAAAAGGAGAAATATTTCTTTCTAGACAGGGTATCCAAGACTTGGTTAATGAAAGGAAGGGGAAAGTGATACTTCAGAGTGGCTTTGTTGAGCTCCCAGAAATCAAGACAAATTCTCCATTTCCCGATCACTTTCTTTGGAACCACTACAAGCAGGGATACCCATTTACTATTAGAGATGGGATAAATAAATCCGACATTTAATAATTTTTGGATCTCCTCTTTTACTATATCTTTGAGTGTTGGGTTCATCCTTCTCTGGGGTTTCCTAATAGGTGTTACTTCCCCCTGGGCATGTATGTGATGGATACATGTGTCAGGGTGTATACCCTTCATGTCAGTGAATTCCCGAGTGAATGCCCCTGATTTTTCTTTAAGGATACTTACTAACTGTTTTTGTTAGTCTGCATCTAGCCTGGAGTTTATATGTAGAAATTTTCCTGGACTAATCTCATAGGGCATGGTATAATATGTGGTAGACTCGCCTATCTCGAATATGAAATATGTCAAAGAAAAAATGGATGGGTCTAATTGCTCCTAAAATTCTTCCCCAAACATGTACTCAAATTAGGGAAAAGATTGTGGAAAATCAACACACGTGATAGAAGAAATAAACTGGTTTAGCACATTTTCCATTGTGTGCTCCTAAAGTGATAGGTTGAGCTGGTGGGTATATGGTGAGTTTTTGGATAGAGAGTCCATTTGAGATGGTCATTTCTCCCTCTCTACATCCATTAAATGCATTGGTTGTGTCTAACCAAGGTATTCCCAAAATAACGGGATGGACTTTGGTAGGATCCTTTGATTGGATGACAAGGAAGTCTACTGGGTACTCCCATGAGGCTAAAGTTACTATGATATCATCCAAAATTCCTTTAGGTATAACCCTAGTCTTATCTGGTAATTCCAAAATGGTTGGGGTAGGTCTAAGAAGAGGTTTTAACTGTAAATCCTCCAAGGTAGTAACGGTCATAACATTTATGGCTACCCCTAGGTATATAAGAGTGTTGCGAATGGAAACCTCATTAATTTTTATGGTCACTACAGGGTTTCCTGGGTCCCCATATTTTGCTACCTTAGGCTGCTCTGATATGTACTCATAAAGTTCTCCTATCAAATGTACTGTTGGAGGATCCTTCTGCTTCCACCTTGGATTCTTAATACACAATTCTTTGACCACCTTACTATAGATTGGAATATCCTTAATGTCTTGTAGAAAGGGAATGTTGACACAAATATTGTTCAATTCATTCAAGATGTCAAATTACGGTCGGGTGGTAGGTTTCTCAATTACTAATCTTTCTGGATAAGGAGGGGCCTTCGTAATTTGTGAAGGTTCATTTTGGGGAAGCTTGGGTTCTTGGTTTTTAGGAATAATAACATCTTCCCACCCAGTTTCATCCATGGGTTTTTTGGGGATTTCCTCTTCTTCTTCTTCCTGGATGACTATTGAAGGTCTCTGCCTGTCCAGAACGTTTCCTGACCTTAGTTGAATCTCTTGCAATGGAACATGAGAAATAAGATATGCTGGGAAGGCCTGCATCTCAACATTGTGAAGAGGTTGAGTGGGATTATTATTTGGATTGGGCACTATTTGTTCTGTTAATAATGTTGGTCTTGGGGAGATTGCATTCTAATATTTTTGTGGTTGTTGTTGTGGAATAATAGGTAAAGATGGTGGAACAAAACCTGGCAGAAGCTGCGGAATGTTTGGTGGGAACTGAGGGTAAGGATGGTTGGGCATAGGGATAGGTGGAGCTTTAGGATTCCCTTGGTTATGCCCTCATATCCATCCTTGAATCCAAGGATGTTTATACTGTGTAGACTAGTTTCTCCAACTTGGTGAGGTCCACTGTTGTGGTTGTTGATAATAGGGTGGAACTTGAGGTTGTATATTCGGGTATGTAGGTTGGTTCCTAGGCTGCCATGGCCTCCTAGGTGCATAAGAGGACTCTCCAAGATCCCCAATCCTATAGATGGCTAACCAACTAGACAATCATGGAAATTTTTCAGTTGAGTGGTCCTTCGTGCAGAAGCCACAAACTGAAATGTTATCCAATGGCCATTCCCTTGAGGAATTCCTCCTCCTGCATCTTGGGCAATATATGCTCATTGCTGCATTTTCCTCCTCCTTTATTTTTAATCTTTAGGGTGTCCAATTGGGAATCTATTGTGCTTAAGATGTATATTTTTAAATTCTCTAAAATGTTCCCTATCTCTACTCTTGTGATACCACCTGAACTAACTGGTTTTAAGTTTCTACTATAAGGATCTCGAACATTCTTCCCTGTTTTAGCTCTACTGCTTGAGTAATTTTTACACATTTCATAGATTTTAGAAAATGGTTTATGGGATATTTCACTTGATTCCATCAAGTTAAGTATCTCTAGGTATTCATATGAAATTACCTTAAGGAAAAGATCCCTAACTACATCATCTGAAAGGTCATGGTATTTTGATTTCTGGGAGATATAAGTAAATTGTTCCATATAATCCTCGAGATTCTCATCTTCTAACTCTTGGACTTTGAAAATATCATTACGAGACTCCTTGGTCTTGTAGTAGTCTTGATAATTTTTAAGAAATATATCTTTCATGGCTTCCCAAGAACTAATACTAGACTCTCCCAACCCCATGAACCATATTAGTGAAGAGTCCTTGAGGGTGGCAGGAAAGAGTTTTAGCTTCTGGGCATATTGTAAGTAGTTGTAGATCCTACACAAGATGTCGAACTCAAATAGGAAGGTATCTGGGTCTTCACTTCTTTTACCATAAAAGGTGGGCAATGTTGAGAGGCAAATATTTTTCATATTGACATTCGATGTGGTGTCCAAAATTGGAAACTTGAAGGTAGTTTCGGTTTCGTTTCCAGTTTCTTCTCCCTCCTCGTATCTTACATTGTTGTGATCCTCCTAATCATCCATACTGGTTTGGTTTCCAAAAAGAGAGTACTTAGGTGGTTTTATCCTTGGAGAGAAAAAGGTATCCCAAGGTTTTTGTCTAGGAAAGGTATCCCTCTGATGGGAAGGTCTTCCATCTGCTTAGAGGTTTCGTACTCTACTCGAGTCGGTTGAGATTATTGGTGCCAAATTTTCTGTATCAATTTGAGAGACAATTCTATTGGTTGAACTAACAAACAAATTACTCACCTTTTTAGGGTCTATGATGTCTTCAAAGTTAGGATCCCCTGATGGTGGTAAGAAAACAAAGGTTTTACTGTTTGGTTCTGTGAAAGGCTTGATTTGTCTTGCCTCCTGCCCCACTATTACTTATGCTTCAATTTTTTGTTCTATAGTGCTCCCTATCTTAGTCTCTTTAGAGACTACTTTATCTCTTTGGGTTGAGCTAGTTCCTATTTTTCGGTATCATTCTGCGGACTTTATGAGTGGAATGTACCTTCCCCCAAAAAGGTCGGAAGGAACCTTGGTTAAAAGGTTTGATTTGGATTTAATGTATCTACATTTTGGGTCACTAGGTTTGTTCATCAAAGAAAACAACAAAAAGAAATACTACCATTGGGTTTGGGGGAACCTGCTATAACAGATGCACAAGTTCTTACCTCTCGTCTTGAAGTTCCCCCACCACCAAACTAATTCTAGGTTTTAGAAATGATCTATTTCCTACCTTGAGACAACTCCTCGACAACGACACCAAAAATGATGGGTGTTCTATATGCACTAAATCCCTCAATTAAATTGTCAACCTGGGGTAAGTAAACTTAGAGTTGTGGCACTATATATGCCAAGGTAGAAAATCCAGAGGTAGTATAGTCTAACTAAGTCAATGGTCTATCTGAGGGATAATCTACTTCAGAAAAGACTATCAATGAGTAAACCCTATCAAAGAACTTTAAACTATTCACCCTAAGTAACTTTTAAATAATGGATCGATGGATTATCCTAAGGAAGAAAAATAAAACCCTACTTTGAACAAGTTAACTTAATCAATATAATGAACAAAATCAAGTTATGTATTTAATCTATCCAATTGAATGAACAATAGCAACTATTCGCACCCAATTCGTCACCTGGTGAGCAAATCGAGGGTGCTTACATGCCCTATTGGGTCTTGCAGAGCATGACAGTTGTGGAAGAAAGGGTTAGAGAATACAAGACAAGACTGTAAACAAGAATTAAATAAAAACAAACTACAACTGTAAGCATATGGATAAAGAAACAATAAACACAAAAAAGACATCGATATCACCAATGGTTTTGAGCTTGTCAATTGATGAAATCAAAGCACGATGAAGGAAGAGAATAGTGGTTCCTTCTTCCCCCAAAGGAAGGCTCTTGAGGCCCTCACAAACTTGCTCTCCTTACAATGAGAAGAAATGAGAATGATAGTGAAAGAACTCCCAGCACATCCACTCAATGGAGAGGCGAATGGCCCTATGAAATGTTGCCAATGTGTTATCGTCAAAGAATGAGCCCTTGACAATATTAGCAGCATAACAATACCTGAAATTCCTTGCGAAAATGATGGTTCTTCATGGATTTTTATAGAAGATCACCAGGTGATTATGTAACATCTTCAAAGTGTGAAAAGGGGCTCTTTAGGGCTTCATTAGGTCTTAGACCCGCCTACCCTGCGGATTCAGCTCGGATTTGGGAGTCAAAACAGATTGGGAGCTGGTCCATAAGTGGTTGGGAGGTCGACCAATGTAATAAATGCATCGTTTAGTAGGTGCGCGGGTTTTTTCGTTGACAGTCGTGCGTCGTGCGCGCATGCACGTAGAGTACGTTCTTGTCCTGCGCATGTGCGCGCGCACCAAACTATTGTAAAGCGCCCTTCAATTTTTGGTTACTTTGTATAGTTTTTGACCCTTCTGGAATGTTGTGAAATTAATTTAGTGCCATGAATGACTTCATTGCTGTTTTGACGATGCGGAGTTCTTGTCGCCATGTGCGGACGAAATTTCAGTGATAACAGATGCCCCCTGATGGATGAGGTTAGGAGCATACGTATGGCCGAAATCCATCAATGTTTCTTCTACTGAGAATGTTGTTTTAAGGGAGAGCAATAGTGGGACCATTCAGAGCGATCCGTTGGAGGAAAAAGGAACCGGTAGGACCCAACCTTCTGAGATTTGTGCAGAAAAATATACAACTATGTACAAATGAGGCGGGCATGCCCCATGCTCGTGTTATGTAACTCTGAAAAAAGATGACGGAAGTGTTGGTGTAGACAACTGCAGCACCCTCGGGGGCGGTAATGATAAAGGCAGAAGACAATTTTGTGAAGGAACATACTCTGAATAATAGGCAATGATCGTGGTAATAAGCAGCGATGATGATGTGGGAATTGATGGCCCTACCAAGTTCAGAGGTCTTCAGCAAATGAAAAAAATAACTGCAATAATCGCAAAGTAAGACCCACCATAACATGAGAGAGTGTTGGTGTCAAATGTTATGGGGGCCAACGACAGCAGGGAGAAATGGTGTTTCACCCTGTGCTGTCCGAGATCTCTCATTAAAATAGAGAATGAGAATCAAGATATTGTCTCCCTTCTGGAAAAGTGTGTTGATGTCGACAAAAAGGGGGACGCGACTCCTAGAAGCAAAGAGCTTAGTGGGATCTACTGAGGTGAGGAAGTGGCAGAGGTACATGGATGAAGTCAAGAAGTGGGAAGACTCAATACTGCCCTTGGCTGGAGGATGTATGAGAGAAAAAGTGGCCGCAACCGTGTAACAAGGTTGAGTGTCAGGGGGACGACAAAACCGGTGATAAGTTGTGCTAGAGGCGGGACAAGGTGAACAAATTCAGAGGGTAGAGTTAACTGACCTATGGAGTACTCTGAAGATATGGACGATGCCGAAAAGGGTAGATGATAAGTAATGCTCCAACCAAGCATGACATGGGTTGCGTGTGGGCAAAAGAAAGAAAGTCTCCAATGGTGACGACAAAAAAATGTAATGACTGGAAATAAAGGTGTTTGTACAATAAATAATGAATAATTTTGGGGAGAAATGTACAAATACAGAAACGGGTGCCCCAGTGTGAAATGCGTGCCCCAGGGAGGGAAGAATTGTTTTGGGAAACTGATGAAGGGTGGGGGTCCCATTGGTGAGTTTATATATGAGGTAGGTGAAATGAGGGTAGGTTCGCAGATGGGCAAACTGAGTGTGGATGAAATGAAGGGCTCATGATCCTGCGGAGGTGCAGGTAAAAAACAATAGAACCATAAAGAGATAATCTGGGAGTCCATGTGGGAAAGCTAGCAAAATGAAGAGAAAGAGTATGTGGTTGATTCACAACATGATGAAAGACTATTGGGACTCCCATCCCTAAAGGGTAATGAAGAACAACATGAGTGTCAAAAAGTGACAAAAGGTGCTATGAATGGGACAACTCATGTGGGTGAGAATGCTACCGGGTTACAGTACCGAAGATGCAAATGGAGGTGTGGGTACTACAGAGCCGGGAATGAGGATCCTAAAGGCCAATATCAGAGGGTGTGACTAGAAATGTAAATGCAATACAATGGGAGAGACTACATGCCAGTGCTGAATATATACCTGAAGGGATGATGTTGATGACCGATGAGCAAGTACCTGCGCACATAACAACCAAATACCCAAAGTGAACACTATCTGAAGAGAATCAAAGATATGAGCTTGTATTTGAAAAATGTGACTATGCACGTGCGTACCTGACCATGATATGGAAAAAAGGGTGCCCCGGGGGCCTAGGAAGAAAAGTGATCTAGGGACAGCCGTGATGTAGGCGACGGGATGCTGATCCCGTGGCTGAAGACGGTTTGAAAAATGGACACCCTAGGCTCCCGAAATGTTGAGTGGAAGTTTGGAAAAAGGCCTATATATAGCTGTAGGGCCCACATTGCCACCTCATTTGTACCTGCTGCTAAAGTGACTAGATGAGCAGATTGTAGAGGAGATTTGGAGTTTCAGGGAGTACGGGGTATCCGATCGACGGTGTGTGAGTATCAGGTTAGTGGTCTGATCATCCTGCATAGAAATAGGTTTCCAATTTTTGGGCAGGGTAGGTACGGGGGGCCGTACAGGGGGTTTAAGGGGATTTTTCATAGGATGTGGGCCCGCATGCGTGGGAGATTCAGTGGAAGGCGTGCATACGTGCACGCCTGTCCATAGAATAGACATGCATGGGTGCGCGTGAGGAGGAATTTAAGGCGCGCCTATGAGGTGGATAGTCGCACTCTTGTGCGCGGCTGTAAGCCTTGACAGGCGCGCTCAAGAGCGTGCCTATGTAATGAATAGGTGCGCTCAAGAGCGCGCCTGTGTAATGAACAGGCGCACATAGATGCGCGCCTGTGTAGTGAACAGGCGCGCATATGTGTGCGCCTGTGGGTGAAAAAACCACGCCTTTGAGGCAAGTTTTAAGGGGTGAAAACTGAGTCTTTTTGATGCATTGGATGGTCGCATAAGCTGATGTAGGACTCTATGTTGTGTGCAGGTGGCCAGTAGTGACTATGGAAGTTTGGTGCCGTGAGCAAGGCTGGTCACAGTTACGAGACGTTGTGGCCAATGTAGGGCCGAAGGTGCGAGCGGCTTTAGCAACCTGTGGGTTGCTAAAGTTCTTTGAGTGCCCGTTAATATGGGCACAGGAGTACTTACTCCAGTTCCTGCTCCAGATGTGGAGTCTGGATCTTCACTGCTTCCTTGTGCGAGGAGAGTAGATCCCCTTCACTGCGGTGGAGGATATCTATTTTTTGATGGGGTTCCCCTTTTGGGGAATGCCTCTACCGGCAGAGCCTGTGCTACCGAGGGATACACCCTTGTCTGAGATCGTCGAGCGATATTGCTCAGGTGAGAACTACATGTCTGGGACTGTAGTGAGTGTCAGTGGGATAGATTTGCTGGCGCATCGTTGCATAGCGGTGATGATTGTTCGGGTTTATGGGTCATTGGCGACCCAACGGATTAGTGGTGGCTAGCTGCTGGTGCTAGAGAGGGTGGTGGTGGGTCGTGAGCGGTTCGCCTGGGGGCTTACGCTACACGCGCAGATGATCGTGCAGTTGGACCGTTGTCGGTCCACAGGTACCGGAGAGTTTGCTTTTGGCTCTATCCTGGTAGCCTGGTTTTTGGAGAGGGTGTCGATGCTGCGCCTGAGGGTTCTACTGGAGGCGCTCGGGGCGCGAGAGCCACGCTTGAGGTGGTGGTCGGTGGTTTTGGTTCGCCACGGTGGTGGCGAAGGTGGGCACTATTTTACGGCGCAGGCAGCACAGATATGGTAGAAGATGTCGCAGGTCATACTTCGGTACCCCTATGCTGGGGTGGACTTCCGGGATGATCCAGACATGGTGTTGCCTCCTGGGGAGGTTTTTGATCCGCGAGGTATGTTGAGTATTGTGTATATTTTGATTTATGTTATTTTTTGATATACCAGTTCATATGTGATATAGACACTGATATGGTCGTGTGCTGGTTGTTTTGTGCATGTGCAGATTTGGCACCTCGCGGGCGTGAGGTGGAGTTCCAGAGAGCGTCGGCTCAGTGAGAGCTGGAGATACTGTCGTGTGGAGGGAGACGTTGGCGGGATGAGGCCACAGGGCGACCGGTAGAGCCCGAGAGACCGGCGAGGAGGCGCCGATTTGATGACCCTGGTGCGGGGCCATCACATGCTGCTCCAGCGACGGTTGGAGGTGATTTTGATGATATATGCCGTCATTTGGAGACGGTGTTATAGGACGTGCCTGAGGGCATGTGGATCTGTATCCAGGAAGATGGGTTCCTGGAGCAGTGCATAGGGTTACCTCCACCATGGCCGGGTATAGTGCGACGAGAAGCTGTGCTTGCCGCAATGACTAGTGGACGCCTGTCGCTGGGGAAGGAGGGTCTTGTAGGTGTTCCACCACCACCACCTGGGGCAGGTGGGGGTGGGCCACCACCTCCTCCTGAGGGAGGATCAGCTGGGGGTGCGATAGAGGCACCCTGATGGATGTATATTGTATACTTTTTTGATTGTATATAGGCTGGTGAGCCGATTTTGTACCGAGGTGTGGCACTGGCCTACGGGCATATGTATTTTTTGTATGTAAACATTCGGATGGCTTGATAGGCATCGATATATATATATATATATATATATATATATGAGTATACATCTTTTTTGAGATCCTGGTGTTGTTTACATATGTTTTTTGTTGATAATGATGATGATGTCTATCTTATCTATATGTTGTGACATGATGTATGAGATGTGTTATGTATGTGTATATTGATGTGATATATGCCAATCTAACACCATGTTAGCTATGTCATCTGTTGTTTGATTCAATTGTCTTGGTATATGTGTAAATGTAATGGAATCAAAATGTCGGGATAATAATCTAACCTACAGATATTTGCGAAAGAGGCACGGATCGCGTACACGGTAAACATTGTTGAGCTGGAGGATGACTAGTTGAGAGTCGAGGAAGACGCTAAGGTGACGAATATGATGATGCTGGGCATCGGCCAGAAGGCCAATGACAGTAGTATATTCGGCTTGGTTGTTGGTTGCTGGTCCCAAATAGATGCCACTGGAATGTAGCATTTCATGTGAGGGGGTATATAAAGCCCAAGCCGCTGAAGCGAGATTTTGTGTCCAACGGCTGGCGTCGTTGGCGTAACCAATGTGGTAGGTTGGTGAAGGAAGCATCTGTCAATAGCACAAAGGATAGTTTAGATGAGAGGGGTGAGAGAAAAAATATTAAAAACACTAGACAAAGAAAATGACCTAAAGTAGTGTGACTACTTTTAAGCATAAAATTTCTTGAGGTATAACCCATTGACGGGTTCCTTGAGTGAGAGGCCTTCGGGGGAGGCCAGGATGTATGCACCTTTTGTGAGGCAATGTTGGATGATGTAAGGGCCATGCCAAAGTGATTCAAATTTTCCGTGGCCAAAGGTATCATGAGCGATATCATAGGCCAAGACGAGGTCGCCTTCGCGGAATGAACGAAGGTTGACATGGTGATCAAAGGTAGCTTTGGATCGTTTTTTAGCTGCCTCATTGTTCTGTAATGAAGATCGATGATCTTCATCCAGTGACTCCAATTTCATCAAGCGCTGCTCCATTGGAGCAGTGTCAGGTAATAGATCAATTGCGGTGCGTAGGGTGGGAATTTCACACTTGATGGGAAGAGTTGCCTCGACCCCATGGACTAAAGGAAAGGGCGTGAAACTTATAGCGGTCTTTACTGCCATTCGATAAGCCCATAGCGTGGAAAATAACATATGATGCCAATTGGTTTTATGTTTATTAACCATGCGCTGTAACATGTCTTGAGGAATTTGTTCACTGCCTCGACCTGTCCATTTGACTGACGATAATATGGTGAGATGAACTCGTGAGAGAAGCCTAACTGAGAAGAGAGTTTGACGAAGATCTCATTCTCAAAGTGTTTCCCATGGTCAGAAATGAGTTGGAGTGGTATGCCAAAATGGGATATAACGTGGTTAAAGAAGAAGCACGATGTAGTGTCAGCGGTGTTTTTGAAAGTGGGCATTGCTTCGGCCCATTTGGTGAAGTAATCAATGACGACCACAATGTATTTGTGACCATTGCTGGAGGGGGGATTACAAGTCATAAAGTCGATGCCCCATTTGCAAAAGGGGCCGGTCGTAATGACGGGGTGAAGAAGAGCGGGGGGAGTGCGGGCTTTGTTGGCATAGAGATGACATTGCTCACATCGTTTGACGACATGAATGCAATCGTGAAACAATGTAGGCCAAAAGTAACCAGCTTGGATAATATTCTGAGCTGTGGGTATACCCAAAATATGCCCCCCACAGGCGCTGTTGTGGCAGTCGTTTAAGACTCTGTTGACCTCGTTAATAGTCAGGAAACGACGAAGAATGGTGTCAATGCCCCGCCGATATAGGATGTCTCCGATGAGGAGATAGCAGGGGGCCTGATCGCGAATATGCCGACGATCATCTCGTGAAAGGTGTTGACCGAAATTTTGAGTTTGTAGGTAGACGAGAAGGTCGCCATACCAAGGGTCATCGTAAGTGATGTAAAAGAGATGTTCATCAGGAAAGTCGGTGTTGACGGGGGCACTGGTGGTGTCAAAGGGGAGGGTCGTGACAAGTTCAGCAAGAACGAGGGCCTTCTTACTCTTAGGTGTTGAAAACTCGAGGTCATACTCCTGAAGGATAACAATCCATCGAGCGAATTTGTTGTTAAATTGTCGACGACTGAGCAAGTATTTCATAGGGTTGGAGTCTGCGATGACCTTGGTGGTCCGAAGCAGAATGTAATGGCGCAGTTTCTGGACTGCGAGGACGACTGCAAGAGCAAGTTTCTCTTCGTTTTTGTACTTCAAGGGTGGTCCTGAAAGGTTCTTACTAACATAGTAAATGATGTGTTCATGATTTTCATCTCCGATATGGATGAGGACGCCGACTACTGATACAGCTGATGCTGATACGTAGAGGATGTAGTCGCGATTGTAGTTAGGTGCACTAATCAAAGGTGCATTTGAAAGTGTTGTTTTGAGATCGTCAAATGATTGTTGGGCATAATCGTCCCAATGAAAGGGGATGTTGTGACGTAGTAAGCGAAAGAAACCATGCGCGCGTATGGCGTAATCAGGAACAAAGTGTCTAAGGAAGTTAGCTTTGCCCTGTAGACTTTGCAGTTGTCATAAATTCTGAGGAGGTGGAATCAAAACCCTCCTAATCAAAACCCTGTGTACGCGGTCGAAACCAAATATTTTATCCCATATGGGCCTATCGATTGGTTCAACAATCCCATTCCTGCCCCTGACTCTCCCTGGGACTCACTACATCATCGTGCACTCTTCCTTCCTCCCATAGGAGTGCACGATGATGTAGTGTGTCCCAGGGAGAGTCTGGGTTGTGTATCTCTTCTAGTATTTCCTCGTAGTTTTGGAAATGACGGGAATAAAAGGGGTCGTGATGAGTGATCTCAGTGCTAGTGTGATTTCCCCCTGTTGGAGAAGCAAGGGGAGGGGTACAAGCAGAGGGTGAGGGTTCACTCGACATGAACCATATGTTGAAGTACTGAGGAGTACCTGTGGTGGTTGCTTGGAGAGTCTATGTAGGGGAATGAGCAGGAGAGTTGGGGGGATTGCGGGGTAAATCCTCATAAATGTTATTAAATAACCATGGAGGCATTGGAAGTGCCTCAGGCTCGGGAGGAATGACATGAAGACTTGCTACTGACAAGGGAAGGTCATTGGTCGTCTCTGCAGGTTGACGAAGCAGGGCTAATTGACGTTGCCTGTAAGCAAGGATCATCGGACACTGGTATGCAAAGTGAGTCAATGAATTGCAGAGAGAGCAAGGGCATCTCATACGTTCATTGACTGTAGTGGTGACATAGCGAATTTCTACGATGTTTGAAGAGGACATGGCAGGGCGTGGGTTGTTCTGGAAGTTCTGGCGTATAGCCGCTAATGTCTGCCGAAAGCGTGGTAGTGCTAGGAAATGATGGGTGTAATGGCCATATTCTGAGCATATGGCACACACAAATTTAGTCCTCAACCCTTTACTACTGGAAGGCGTGGTGGTAGTGGTACTTGCAGTAGTGACGGGTGTTGGTGGAGTGGGATTGGGGGGAATCAAATTCCATAATTCAGGTAGTGATGGGCAGTTGTTGGTTTGGTGGCCCTCTTTCTCACATAGTGCGCAAGGTGGTGGGATGCATGGGGGAAGTGGAGCTGTGGGCTCCTTCTTCTTCCTCCTGCCCCCATCTATAGTAGGGGGGTTAGTGAGTGGGGGGGGGAACGAGGGTAAGAATGGGAACTGTCATAGGAAGTCCTTCTTGTGGTCAAGGGACCATCTCTGGTGGGTGTAAATACCAAACTGGGATCGCTAACACCATATTAGGTAGTGTGAGCGTTGCGGCTACCTGAAAAGCTTCGATACCTGGTGGAGGGTAAAAGAAGGGAATTTGGGTGAGGTGTTGGGGGAGTCTTTCCCAAGTGGGATTATTCCCCTGAGTGGATGTGGATTCGTGGGTTGTTGAGGTCAATGAGTGCGCAGGAGGCTCCGCTTGGAGTGGTTCTACAACTATTGAGACGTCAGGAATGATTGAAGCCTCCTAAGGAGGACGAGCATCCTCCGTGTGAGTTTTGTTAGATTTGACGATGCATACTTGATTAGGGGGGAGGAGTGGAGGTGCTCCATGGTATGTCCCTAATAAGGATGGATCTTTGAAAATTCCAGGACCCATCTCTACGAGTGGGTATGTGTTGTGGTTGGTGTGGATAAGAGGAAGACTGTTATCGAGATTGGCAGATGGGTTTGGCTCATAATGTGAGACTTGGTCTATGGTCACAATCTTTCCGTTGTGGGGGAACATGATTGTTCGAAAGACAGAAGATGCCACTGCGTTCATAGCATACATGTAGCTACATCCGAACAAGATATTGTAATCGAGTGGGGCGTCGATAACTTCGATATCAATGAGAATGGTTTTGCGTTCGAGTTCAACGGGGACATTTTGGAAGAGCCCTTCAGGAGATGATGGTCATCCGTCATAAGCTCGTAATGTGATGGTGGAGGGTATGAGTTCTGGGGAACCAAGTTTCTGCCATACTGTTTTGGACATGATGCATGTATATGCACCCTCATCGATGATACACCGATGGACGGTGATGTTCCATATTTTTACTGGTATTTGGATAGCGACCAAGGCGGGAAGCCGAGGTTCACAGCTATCAAGGTCAAAGGTGATGAGTCGAGTATCAGCTAGGTCGACTGCCCCTAAGGCGGAAAGTAGAGATTTTCGTTGTGTAGGACAAGTCTGGAGGACTTCCAACACTGACATGGCAGTCAGGGATTGTGCTAAGTCGTCTACCAAGCTATAATTATGAGTTGCCCTAGCCTGTGGGTTGTGGACATTCTGGCGCAATGATATGCAAGGGATGCATAATGGTGGTTCGATGGGAGGGCGAGGGATCACCAATGGGGGTCCCGTCAGTGTAGGGTTTGTCTCTGAAGAGATAGGAGTAGACTCAGCTGGATACTAACGATTCCGTGTTTGCAGAAGGATTTCTTCCTCACTGGTGAGGAGAATGGTATGCTCTGCTAGATTGTTAGGGTTGTGGTATTGTCCCACCTGAGGTGGGGGATGTTGTGCATCCTGTTGGGTGTTTATCATGCCTTGATGTGGAATAGGATTTTGCAGTACGACAGGAGGGGGGTGTTGCACATATTGTTGTGGTGCCTGTTGAGGGGCAGTTTGTGCAGGGGTAGGGGGGAGACTACCTGAGTCTTTCAACCATTTGAAATCAGCGATCTGGGGGTAATGGTGAGTGTAATGACCGAACTCACCACAAAGGGCACAAGGGTGGATGGTTTTAACATTATTTCTCCCTTGGCGTTTGTTGTTATTGCCCCCTTGGGGGTTTTGGTTCCCTTGGTTCTGGTTTCCCCCAGGGGGTTGGTGTTGTGGGGGTTGATTCCCGCCTTGACTAGGATTGTTGTCATTCCTATTCTTTCCTTTCTTCCTGATATTGTGTGATGGATGAGTTGGTTTGGCTGTATTCAATTGTTCAAAATTCTGGTATTGTTAAGCAGCAGAAGGTTGAAAAAAATTTACCCCCGCATGTGGATGTGGGGGAGCCATGGGTTGTGGAGGACCAAGAAAGGGGAAGTATGGATTTTTTGGTGGTACCGATCCATAAGGAATATAGGGAGGCGCAGTGCTTTCACTAGTACTATAAGCCGATGTTGAGGGAGTACCACTTTTTGTGGGAATAGGCAGATGTATGGGAGGTGTCGGTGGTGGTCCACTGATGGGTGGAGGTATAGAAACAGGGTATGGATGTTGATAAGTGGGCGGGGGGTAATAAGGAGTGCCCCCATATAACGGTGGGTACTGAGGTGTTACATACATTGGTGGTGGTTGGGTTTGTGGACCATGGTGTGTGGTGGCACCTATTAGTCTGTCTGCTGAATGAGACATCCCAGGTTTGTCTTGGCCAAATGGTGTAGGTTTGGGAAGATCAGGAAGTACTGTGTATAAGTATCCTGACTGTGCATAGATGAGGTCATACTGTTGGGCCTTACTGATGGCTTCCTCTTCAGATTGAGGGAAGGTGGAAGCGACATCCTTTCCAAGGAGAGCGACAAGTGATCTAAGAAACCAGTCGAGACACTGTTGCTTGGTGGTTTCTGCTTTACACAAACTACGTATCCTATGCCACTCATGAATGTGGTCAGCGATGTGGGTGGCTGAGGTCTATTTGAAGTTAGAAAGTAGTTCAAGACCATTGTCGTGGTGGATGGGTAATTGGAAAAAGGTCAAGAAGGCTTTGGCCAAAGACTCAAAGGTCGTATGGGACCCTGATTTTTCTTCAACATACCATTTGGCTGATGGGCCCGTAAGTGTGCATTGAAATAAGCGCAGTCTGACGGAATTGTCCATGATGATATTGGAAGAACACCATAGATGAAAGGTCATGACATGGTTGGCGGGGTCATCCCATGCCTTTCCTTCAAACTTTGGTATGTCTGAAGGAATTTTGGTTGGCATTGCAGGCCATGTGGCGTCATGCAATATGGGATCATTCGTGAGTTTGGTGAGATCCGGTATGTTGAGAGAGGCCAAGTATGGCATCTGTAGTGGGATGGGAGGATTAGTTCCAGCCATAGTGTGTTGTGAACCTGGCCCTTGATGGGGACTAGGTGGGTTGGTACTCCCTCCTTGAGAGGAAGTGGGTCCCTCGCTTCCGTGTAAAGGAGAGCGAGTGGATGGATGACCTTGGGAAGTTGACCCAAGTAATGTAGAACCAAGCAAAGCTGATCCCAAGATGGTAGCACTCGCAGGAGTGTGTAAAGGAGGTATCGATGAGCGGGTACGACCAGATACTCCCCCTAAGATAGGGAGGTTGAGAAAGCGTCGTGAACGACGGGGGTTCTGTGGTTCCCCTATGATGTTAGGCTAGTTGTGTGAATGTGTGCAACAAGTGGTGAGAGAAATATAGAAACCAAAAGCCTTTGTGTTGAATGTTTACACAATATATATATCCAAATCAAACTGTAATCAGATGTGCATCATACATAAAATGAGAAAGAAACATATATATGGGTAAGTGGGTTTTGTCCACGTGGGGGAATCAAAAGAAAGAAAATGATCGTGTCCTAGAAGATGTAACGTCCTTATTCTCAAATAGCACTAGACCTTCCAATAGTACTCAACAGTGGGGTCTGAAGTCACCGAAAGAGACACTAGTGAAGGATGAAGTAATTGGTTATAATGAGGGGTAAAGGGGGCATATCCCGAAAGAGATGGCGATACTTCCCAATAACCACACAAAATCCAATCAAGGTGTGATTGCAGCCCACAATCGCCACCTGGGTAGATGGCCTAAAGTTGGTCACTAGGTACCTCAGTCCAAGTGCGGCATTTAGATTTTCGGCCTAAGAAATGGGTCATGGGATGGATCCCGTCCAAGAGGTGGGTGCCTCAAGGGGGGACACACAGAACAACCATACCTCAGCCTTCGACCCTTCACGGGTATCTCCCTGCCTTATGGTGATTGGAACACTGGACTTGGAGGATTTGAAGTTCCCTATTTGTCAACTTCTATGTTTGAGAATGTGAGAACTAGATAACAGGGAGTTATTTGGATGCCTATCCCCGAAATCCTACCTAGACTAAAAACTTCTTTTGGCACCTCCTGTGGAGGAAAACTTAGTGAGTTTTTTAGAAAGTTTTTAGATGAAGTTGTTTTGTGAGGCTGGGGGTGAAA
>ML780738.1:459706-491240 GCA_009831015.1 Picea engelmannii
CTTATGTTTGTTTGACTATCCCCTTTATAAGTTGAGGGGTCTAAGTGGTGCAGTATTTAGAGCATGCATAACATCATTCTTGAGAAGGAAAATGACTTTCCCCACATCCAAAAACCTTACAATGTGAAATTTAGTTCAGATGTACGGTCTCTAGTGTATATAGAGGCACATATGGCGCCTGTGCGCTGACAGTATTGAGATCTAAAGTGCATGTGCACAGAGAGAGAACGTTGTGCAGGCTCATGCGCGCAAGATGAGCGTCTGTGTGGTGGAATACCCGCGCGCCTGTGGCAAGTGACCGAGAAAGAAAATCCAGATGGATTTCTCTCAATTCTCCTGTGAATTGACTGGTTAGTAGGTCGACAGAGGCTGGTTTGTGTCCTTGCAAGTTAATAAAACCAAAAGGAAAGAAAAATAAACCCAAATGAGGGAGAAATTGATACCTAATCTCCCCAGTGGAGTCGCCAATCTGTTCGCACCCAATTCGTCACCTGGTGAGAAAATCGAGGGTGCTTACATGCCCTGTTGGGTCTTGTAGAGCATGAAAACTGTGGAAGAAAGGGTTAGAGAGTACAAGACAAGACTGTAAACAAGAATTAAATAAAAACAAACTACAACTGTAAGCATATGGATAAAGAAACAATAAACACAAAAGAGACACCGATATCACCAATGGTTTTGAGCTGGTCAATTGATGAAATCAAAGCACGATGAAGGAAGAGAACAGTGGTTCCTTCTTCCCCCAAAGGAAGGCTCTTGACGCCCTCACAAACTTGCTCTCCTTACAATGCGAAGAAATCATAATGATAGTGAAAGAACTCCCAGCACATCCACTCAATGGAGAGGCGAATGGCCCTATGAAATGTTGCCAATGTGTTATCGTCAAAGAATGAGCCCTTGACAATCTTAGCAGCATAATCAATACCTGAAATTCCTTGTGAAAATGATGGTTCTTCATGGCTTTTTATAGCAGATCACCGAGTGATTATGTAACCTCTTCAAAGTGTGAAAAGGGGCTCTTTAGGGCTTCATTAGGTCTTAGACCCGCCTACCCTACGGATTCAGCTCGGATTTGGGAGTCAAATCAGATTGGGAGCTGGTCCATAAGTGGTTGGGAGGCCGACCAATGTAATAATTGCGCCGTTTAGCAGGTGCGTGCGTTTTTTCGTTGACAGCCGCGTGTCGTGCGCGCATGCGCGCAAAGTATGTTCTTGTCCTGCGCATGTGTGCGCACACCAAACTGCTGTAAAGCGCCCTTCAATTTTTGGTTACTTTGTATAGTTTTTGACCCTTCTGGAATGATGTGAAATTAATTCAGTGCCATGAATGACTTCATTGCTATTTTGACGATGCAGAGTTCTTGTCGCCATGTGCGGACGAAATTTCAGTGATAACAGCAACAACAAACTAATCTAATCAATTTAGTCAAATTAATGAGCAACAACAAGTAAGCAAATAAGAAATCAAATAACTAACCTATGAAAACTTATTCAGCAAGTAAACTAATCAAAACTACCAAACATGTAGCTAATCAAAATATTAAGCAAGTGAACTCTATTCTTAAGATAAAACTCATAATTACTTTTGATCTACAAAGGAAAATCTTAACCTACTGAATTAAAAACATCATGACAAAATTCAAAGATTAACCAATAATTACTCTTAATCTACAATAACAAGAAACTTCAAATATAATTATGATGATTATGTCTTTGGTGTCTTATGAAATCACAATGGCATCTAACAATTAGTGATAGCTCAAGAGGAATAATTTCAATATTAACTTCTATGGAGAAATGAAAGGTATGGATTAAGCAATCTAACAAGAGTTTAACCATCATAGAAGAAATATCAACTATCTTGAAAATCCATGTGATCTCTCAATTTATGCATTAGTCATCAACGATAAGAAAATGTTATTATACTTAATTCAAATGCACTCTTATGCTAATGTAAGAAAATTCACACCACTAGAGACTTATAACTAAAAACTAAACTCAAACTCAAACTTCTATTTGCAATTTAATTCTATAATGAAAATTTCGTAAAATAAACTAAGCTAATCCTATTATTGACAATTCAAATTGCGAATTAAAAATGCTTATAAAAGAATAATTTAAATTCTACTTCTACCTTAACATACTACAGGAAAAGGCCCGCACGGGTGTAGATGGATTGGCAAGTACCATGTAAATGGAAGGAAATTTGTAAAATGAAGTCTCATGTTCAATTCTCACCCGGATTTACTCGTGTGCCATTCTTGTGGGTTGGGTGGTTGCACCTGGGGTTATAGTGGTAGCCGACGGGGATTGAACCTATGTCACGCGAGTACGGGAACCGCCAGTTGTCAATTCCCCCAGTACAAAAAAAAAAAAACTACAGGAAAATTGATAAAAAAAACTAAATAATCAAACTAGATAAGCAAACGAATAATTAAAATAAAAGATAGCAACTATTCATCCATCGAAACTTTGCAAAATAAACTCTATACTGTGTTTTAACTCAATACTTTGTTTTAACTCAATACTCTATTTTACTCAATACTTTGTTTTAACTTTTAACTATTCTATTTCAACCTGCAGAAATTCAAACTAGCATTTAATCACATAACAAAGTTAGTAGCTACGCTTGCAAGCTATTTACTAATTAATTAATAAGACACAACATATTAACAATTATCCTTTACAAGCAACCTGCAAAAAGGAAATTGAAACAATTAAGCTATGGACAACAAACACACATCATGTTAAATGATAAAAATACATATAACGGGAAAATGAAAGAAATGACAATTGCACAACTCAAATACACGAGCTAACTATCTAACTATTCACCCAGATCACTAGTGGCCCCCCCAGCAAGTCATGGCTACTCCTCAATAGTGAATCACGAGCTAGATCATCACAATTCTGGCATTTAAATTAAAAACGCAGTCTTGCACAAGTTTATAAAAATGTCTTGAACTACACAGCAAAACAATTCTAGCAATCCTTCACAATTATTAACTATCCTTAACAATTTGTCTGACCATTACTATAGTATTTATAACAGTTACAATTCGATAGGTTGACCACTAGAAGGGTCGACCTCCTCTAAAAACAACAAATTCCATTAAATACATTCTAACTACATGTGGCTTATAGAAACCAATCGAGCCACTCAACGCTCAACATAACAACTCAATCCAAGATGTCAAGAGATCTGTAGATGGAGAACATGAGGGTGAACAAAACCCCTATCGCCAATTCTCCTAGCATATGCCATCGATATAAAAACCGCTAACTCCCCCACATTTTTAGTGTTGGATGCAGTGTCGGATGCAGTGCCAGATGAAGTATCGGATGCAGTGTCGGATGGAGTACCAGAGGCATTTCTGGATGGAAAAATTCCATGTGATTTTCCCCTGTGACACACATATCGTGCATTAGCTTCTTATTATCATCAAATTAAGATGAATTAATCTCAAAATCATCTCAAAACATCAATACACATACTTGGCATAAGCTATGATGATTTTCTATGAAATCCTTCTAAACTTCTTCAAAATGGTTATTAATACATACATAATATCGGTAAAAAAGGATTCAATCAACATCATTAAACAACCAAATCATGAGCCCAACACTTATGCATAAGAATAGAATTTATGTTCCTAGTTCCGAAGAAATTAGGAATTTGGTATTAAAAGAAATGCATAATGTTCCATATGCCAGACATCCTAGTTACTAGAAAAAAATTGCAGCAGTAAGAAGCCAATTCTTTTGGCTAGGAATTAATAAATATGTTGTTGATTACATTACCAGATGTATGGAATGTCAAAGAGTGAAAGCTGAGCATAGACACCCAAAGGATTTGCTTCATCCATTGTCAATTCCAGAGAAGAAATGGAAAGTGGTAACCATTGATTTTATAACTAAATTTCTTAGGAAAACAAGGAAATATGATTCAATAATGGTAGTGGTTGATAAATTGACAAAGGATGTTCAATTTGTTCCTGTAAAAATGACTCATACACCAGTTAATAATGCCTAAATTTACATGAGAGAGATTGTTAGGATGCATGGAATATCTAAGGCAATTGTTTCAAACAGAGACACAAATTTTACTTCAAATTTATGGAGAAGATTATTTAAAGGATTTGGTACAAATATGAACTTTAACACAACATACCATCCATAGTCAGATGCGCAGACAAAAAGAGTCAACCAAGTGATTAAGAAAATGTTGAGAATGTATGTGATGGATAAGCCATCTAAGTGGGAGGATTATTTTCATTTGGTAGTGTTTGTCTATGATAATGGGTATCAAGATTCATTGAATATGAGACCATTTGAATCTTTGTATGGTAGGAAATGCAATACTCTAGTAAGTTGGGACAACCCAACGAACAGAGTATTAATTGGGCCATAATTCCTTAAGGATATGGAAGACCAGATGGTTAGAATTAATCAGAATTTGAAGGAAGCAAAAGATATAAAAAAGTTATGCATATAAGAATATGGCAGTTAGAGAATATAAAGTGGGAGAGAATGTTGTTTTTAAAGTGAATCCCAAGAAGAGATCATTAAAGTTGGGTAGTTGTACAAAGCTACCAGCCATATTTTGTGGTCCATTTGAGATATTGGATAGAATAGGGGCAGTTGCATACATTCTTGAATTTGCTTCTTCCATAAATGTGCATAATGTATTTCATGTCTCTTTTTTGAAAACATATGTACATGATCCTAACCATGTTATTGATTGGAATTTTATTCAGGTGGAGCCAGAGAGATAATTTCAGGTCTAGTCAGTGCACATATTGGAAAACAAAAGTCAAAATGCTCCAGAATTGAGTAATAGAATTAGTAAAAGTTCAGTGGAACTACTACAGTCCTGAAGATGATACTTGGGAGAATGAATATGCCGTGCAGATAGAGTACCCATGAGATTTTGAAATTTTGAATTTTGTTTTTTATATGCACTGAGGATAGTGCCAAAATAAGGAGGAGGAATGTAATGCCCTGATTTCAAGTACCCATATTAAATCATGTATTTTTTTTATTTGATCAAATTCCAGAGTTCTTAAACAATTAAATGGGGCCAGAGAACCTAGGAAAAGTAATATTTTGATCATGAAAATAATAAAATACATCGTTGGATGCAAGATAGACAAGGACAAGACTTATAGGGGGCTATGATTCGATAAGAGAGGGGAATAAGGGGGATATGTATTTTTATTATATTTTATTTATCCATTTTATTTTTATTAAGAAAAGTGGTTATATGAGCCTCTTAGGGGGAGGCCATGTTGTTCTTTATTTCATGTAATTATATAAAAAACTCTTGTGTGATGTTTGGGTGTTCAATCTGTTCAATCTTCATTCATTGTTGTTCATTCATTATTCCTCACTCATTTTCTTGTTCTTCGTTTGGGATATGGGGACGAATTGCTAATGAAGCCATTGTTGTTGGCTCTAGTAGTGACTAGTGTATTACAACCATAAATTGGTGCATGTATGCATGAGATGCATTGGCATGTGAAAAATTTGTTCACAGAGTCAAATACTAAGAGTCCAAGTGTGGAGATTCTTGACTAGATGCATTTGAGCCCTATAAGGAGGAGGACAATCTGAGGGATTGCATGGTAGAGATGGGTGTCGCTTCTCTTCGGTTGTGCAAGATGGAGAGAAGAGATTTGGTGTACTTTGGATTGTTGTGCATTGAGAAACTTGTGAGAGCTTGAGTGTTGACTGGTTTGGGAAGTCGAGTGTCACTCTGGAACCTGTCCTTATGGATTCATAGCCCTGTCTCGTGGGTGACTTGTTTTTGAGACTTGGATCAACAGTGACTAAGGTTGGGTGGAACGTCCTTGGTCTGTAGCAAGTTGGTAATTGATTGTATTAAAGATAATTTCTCTCTATAATGTGTTTGCATGCTTTTATATTTATTTCCACTGTGTATTAATTATTATCTCGGATATTCGTATTTGTAATATGCATGCTTGTTAATTATTTTTTTGCATGGAATTATATTTATTTCTTTTATGATGTAGCATGAATATTGATTATTTAATGTGAGTCTTTCATGCTTCTTTAGTAATTAAAATTTATCATAATTCAAAATTGGTTCAAAAAGTTCATTCTTGAGGTAGTGTGCCCAACCTGTTGTGGCTTTGTATGTTACAAGTAGGAATAAAGTCAAAAATTTCTCAAGCACAATAATAGGCAACAAAATAAATAATAAGTGGAAGACAAACTACGATCCTCAGGGCCCTTAGAGAAGGGGAATCCAATTCAAAAGGTCCTGATTGATTGTATTGTCCTTAAATTCTCGAGGGGTAGGGGGCGCCCCTAAAACATTGACATGGTCAGACCTAATTTATTACTAATACAAGAGATGATATGTAGCAGAGACAAGGTAGAGAAAATTTTGAATTCCTGGCCAAAGGGATGGAAACTATGTTCCATTGATGTAGAGAAACAATCAGGAGAGTTAGTTACTACATTTAGTCTGCAAGTTAAGATGATAGAAACAACAAATTTTCCATCTCGTATAATGGTACATATCGAGGAAAGATACATAGACTTTGAAGTCAAAATATGCAATGTGTATGGGCCATATATAAATCACAATGTTCTTTGGGAAAATTTAAGCAATTCAAATATTTTTAAGGATGGAGATGTGATTCTAGGAGGAGATATGAACTTCACACTATCATTAAAGGAGATGTGCAGTCAACATCTAAGAGAAGATCCTTTGGAGGGATACTTTTCTAGATGGTTGGAAAATCAAAAACTTTTATATCTGGTCCCGAACAACCTATCTCATACATGGAGAAATTGTAGAAAAGGGATAGGGTTGGTGGAAAAAAGGATCGATCTCTTTTGATTTCCAAAAGATTAATTGAGAGGGATGGTCAATGTTCTCAAAGGTAGTCGTTGGGGGATTGTCAGATCATTTTCCATTTTTTTTGAAGCTGTAAAATCAAAGAGTCCCATTGAAATTCAATAGTGATTGGCTCAAAGAGGACGACTAATGCAAGTTCATCAAGGATTTAGGGATTCCTTTATCTGAAAAAGTAGAGATTTCATTTAATTTCCCCTTAACCTTAATATATTTGTCCATTTATTTTTCATTTCTATTCATTATCCTCTATCCTCAACTCACCTTAATCCATTTATTTATTACATTATTATTATTTTTCTTTGTGATTATTCTTAATTTTCTAATCTCAACGACCTCTCTTTATCCCCTTTTTAATACTCTATAATTGTACCATTACTAAATACCTAATCTATACTTTAATCCCTTTATTCAATACCTTATTATTATTTTAATACTTTATTGTTATTTTTCTTTATGATTGTTCTTAATTTTCTAATCTCAACAACCTATTTTTATCTCCTTTTAAAAACCCTATAATTTTATGATTACTAAATATTTAATCTTAACGACTATTTCTAAGTATTTGTTATTATTTTTCTTTATGATTATTCTTAATTTTCTAATCACAACTACCTATTTTTATCTCCTTTTAAATACTCTATAAGTGTACCATTATTAAATACCTAATCTATACTTAATCCCTTTATTCAATACCTTATTATTATTTTGATACTTTATTATTATTTTTCTTTATGATTATTCTTAATTTTCTAATCTCAATGACCTATTTGTATCTTATTTTAAAAACCCTATAATTGTGTGGTTACTAAATAATTAATCTCAACTGCTATTTCTAATAATTTATTATTATTTTTCTTTATGATTATTCTTAATTTTCTAATCTCAACGACCTATTTTATCCCCCTTTTAATACCCTATAAGTGTACCATTATTAAATACCTAATCTATACATTAATCCCTTTATTCAATACCTTATTATTATTTTAATACTTTATTATTATTTTTCTTTATGATTATTCTTAATTTTCTAATATCAACAACCTATTTTTATCTCCTTTTTAAAACCCTATAATTTTATGATTACTAAATACTTAATCTCAACGGTTATTTCTAATAATTTATTCATTGCTAACTGTTACCTTACTAATCCCCTCCTACAATTACAAACTCAACACTATTTTCTAACATATCAAAAGATGTCCATTCTACCATTCTAAAATAATGATATTTAATATTTCAAAAACATATATAAAAAAATCATTCCCAATATTAATTAGTTCGTGATTCAATGATGAATGGCGAAAGGTATAGTAGGGTGGTACATAGAAATGGTTAAATTTGACGGGTATTTACCCGTTTTTTTTTTCCATTTTTAATAGTCAAATATGGGCAATTTTTAAATTTACAAGTCATTCATGATGCTCACTTAATTTTTGAAATCATCAATTTGATGGGAAAATAATTGTTTTACTAGTGTCCATATATATTGGAGATTAACTGCAATAATGGACTCAAACAAGATTGTCCCTTGTCCCCTAACCTTTTTGGCATATACATTGACAAGTTAGAAGATTGCTTGGAAAAATCACGTTGTGTCTGCCCTACTCTCACTGATATAGTAATCAATCTTCTTCTTTATGTCGATGATATCATTCTTATGGCAAGGAATCCCCATGATCTTGAAAACCATTTAATAATCCTCAAGGATTTTTTCTCCAATATGGGTATGACTATTTATATTGATAAGACTAGGGTCATGATTATTAAATCCAATAAGATCACTTATGATACCTTCATATATTGCAACAACAACTTGGAGGAAGTGACTTCATACAAATATCTTGGAATTGATTTTCACCACAAGCTCATCTGGAATTATAGCATTGATAAAAGGATTATTGGGGGATAGAAAAATTATTATGGGTTTGAAAACAATTGTAAATCAACTGATGTTTGGATTTGGGATAAGAAACAAATCCTCTTTGAGACTCTTGTTACACATGTTATTATTTATGAATGTGAATTCTAGGGATGTAGTATCTCTCATGAATCCTAGAGAAAGATAGACCAAACACAAAATAGTTTTATAACCTATAATCTCAAAATTAAAGGAAATACGCCCTATCCCATCCTCCTCTTAGAAACAAGCCTCTCCTCCATTGAGAGAACATATATGACTAGATACCTAATGTATACGAACAAGTTAAACAACATGGAAGACAATATTCTTCCTAAAATTGCTTCAAAATCAATTCATAACCACCACCGACTCAAGTGAGGATGGAATAAATATGACCGGTCTTGGCTAAAGTATTGGGGAATCATGGAAGACACCATTTTGTAGAATAAATATATTATTAAAAGTATCATCAAATAAAAATTTAAGGAGAAAATATGGTGTGATAAAGAGTTAGAGGAAAAAACAAATTAAGGTATTATAAGGATATAATCAACCCTAATCTAGAAGATCAAAAATATCTATCTATTTTGACAAGTGTAAAGAAAAAAATAAGCATTTCTAAGATAAGAAAAAATTCTCACAAGCTCCATAGTGAAACTTGGCATTGGTCAATTCCTAAAATGCCACAGGATGAAAGAGTGTGTCACCTTTGTGACACTAAGAAGGTTGAAGATGAAAATAACTTTCTCTTAGATTGTCCAGCCTATACCCATATTAGATCTCATTTTCAAAATATTTGCCACACTATCAATCTTCCTAACCTCTTAAATAAACAAAAATATCGTGATTGTTGGCACTTGGTTATGGAAGAAAGTGAAGATTAAGGAAGAAAGGCGAAGTACAAACTGCACGGAAGGCACATTGACTGAGATTGGGTCGAAGTGGTCAAAGAAGTGGAAAAGAAGGAGTGAAGTAAGGGAAAATAAGTTGTTGAACGAGAAGATCGAGGAAGATAGATCAACAAGGAAGATGGATCGTGGACAACTCAGCAAGAAGAAAAATCCACCAACGGATGCTTTGGAGCACCTCACAGGAAAGAAGGAAAGAAAGGTTGGTGAAGCCCTTAAAACATGGGTCAAGTTGGCCTAGGATTTTAGAAACCTAGGGCTTTGGGATCTAGGGTTTTGACACCTAGACAATTTCCATGTAATGTATAAATAAAGGTTTAGATGACCTGAGAGGGGTCGTTCGAGGTGGAGTGTATTTTTTATGTTGATTGATTATTGTCGTCACGTGAGGAGAGTATTGCGTTGTGAGAATACTCTCGTATTGTAAGATCTTCAGCTGGGTGTGAATATCAACCCCACAGCTGGGTGTGTCGGGAGGGGAGAAGAGAAGAGAGAGAGAGAGAGAGAGAGAGATATTTGCAAGCTAAGTACACATATAGAACTGTATGTTTTCATATAATATCAAGAAACACAGTTCTGTGGGCATAGCCCTAGGGAGAGGGTGAACCATGTATATCTTGTTGTTCTGTGTGATTGATGATGTGCTCTTTTTCTCTTTGTTATTATGTTGTTATATCACTGTGATAGATCTGAGATATAACTCACACAGTATGCTTAAAGGGGGTAAAGAATAACTAGATCTTCGTGTGTTTTTCTTTTGAATCCCCTTGCATTTCCTCTAGTTGTAGGTACCTATCTCTTGCAACCCCCTATTGCTACATTGGGTGAGAATGCATCTTCTCCGCAGTTGTTTTTGAAAGGGCCAATAGTTAGGTCTTGTTGGTGCGTTGTTAGAGTTGAACCCTAGGTCTTCCCCTGTGCCAACAAATGGTTCCATTTCTGGGACCAAAATAGTTTTGATGGAATGTCAAGGTGGTTTCCATCGAAGATAGAGACTCATAAGTGGATAGTGTTGGGTATGTGTTATATTATTTGCATGTGTGTGTGTGTGGGCGCGTCAGGTTCGACAACTGCATCTAACAATCCCTCGTAGTAGTGCTCTTTGTGTCGTGTGCATCGGGAACTTTCCTAGGGGGGTCCCAGAGGGGGGAAGGTATGCCCCCCCTGCTTACGTGAAACGTTCGGGGCAGTGCTCTGAATTGGTTTTTTTGGGCGGCTTTTGCTATTTTTAGCAGTTTTCTAAATTAATCCTAGATTAAGGGATTAGGGTTTTGGTATCTACGGAATACCTAAAAACATTGTATGTATGGTGAATGGTGAAATTCGATATAATGAATATACAAAACGTTTTCCCGGTTGAGGGTTTTTGGTATAAAATATATGTGTACTTTGTGTATGATCCATTGATTAAATTTTGTTTTCCTGAAGAATCTATATGCATTGCTTTACTTCATAGGTTTAAAACTTACATCTGGTATCAAAACGCGTTTTTGGCTTCAGAGGGACACCTTTGTTGTTGAGGTTTTGGCTTGGTATTGATAGATCAAGTTTATCTTGGGTCTGTGATAAACCTAGGTTTAGAGGGAGATTTTGCAGTGGTGATTTGAGTGCAGAAAGAGGAATGGAAAGCTCTTCTAGAATCGATATAGAGAAGTTAAACGATAAAAAATTTGAGCTATGGAAGCTGAATATGGAGGACCTTATTGTAGAAAAAGAAAAATGGATTGTTGTGGATCTCGGTACATAGCCTACTGGTACACCGTCTACTAGAACACAGGCTACTGGTACACAATCTACTAGTACACAAACTACCAGTACACCACCTATTGCTATGTCGAAAGAATATTGGGAGAAATTGGATAGAAGAGAAAGGAGTACTATTCGACTCTACCTCGTAGATTTGGTGTTGTTGAAAGTCTCAAGAGAATCTACAACCAAGGAACTATGGGATAAGTTGGGAAATTTGTATCAATCAAAGTCCCTGGTAAACAAGTTGTTTCTTAGAAAGAAGATGTATAATATTAGGATGGAAGATGGAGATTTTGTGACAAACCATCTAAATTCCTTTAATACTCTGGTAAGTCAACTTGGCTCTGTTAATATTACGATTGCAGAAGAAGATAAGTGTATCACTTTGTTATGCTCTTTGCCAAACTCTTGGGATAATCTGGTTGTAGCAATAGGTAGTACCACTCAATCTACATTGAAGTATGAGGATGTAGTTGCATCCTTGTTGTCTGAAGAGATGAGGCGAAAAATCATGGATGGTCATAGCACAGATGCTTTATTTGTAAGAGGTCATACCCAGGACAAGAATCTTAGTAAGCCTTCGGGGTGGAGATCTAAATCTATAGGTAGATCTAAGTCTCTAGGAAAATATTTGAGGAAATGTTGGAAGTGTGGTAAAATAAGGAATTATAAGAAAGATTGCAAGTCTAAGAAGGTTGAAAAACCAAAGGGATCTGATAGTACCTCTTCCACAGAGGAGAAAACCTCTACTGAATAAGGAGGTCATTTTTACATGGCATATACAAGTACACATGCAGACTTTGATGTATGGTTTATCGACTTAGGTGTGTCATACCATATGACTCCTCACAGGGAATGGTTCTCTGAATTTGAAAAATATGATGGTGGTGATGTATTCCTAGGAGATGAATCGACAACAAAAATAATGAGACGTGGAAGGGTTAAGTTGCTACTAAAATATGGAAGGATTAGAACTCTCCCTGGGGTTCTTCACATTCCAAAACTAGCCAGGAGCCTAATATTTGTAAGCAATTTGGATGATGTAGGAGTGAATACTATATTTGGAAAGAACACTTGCAAGATGGTATGAGGAGAAATGGTGTTGATGAGGGGAGTTCGGTGTGGAACTCTATACAAGTTGTTGGGAAGCACTTTTACTAATGGGCGTAACAGTTATGATGTCATTGAGCAGACAAATAAAGAAGACAATACCAATACCATGATATGGCATCAAAGACTGGGACATATTGGAGAAAAGGGCCTTCGAACACTACACGATAAAGGCATGGTTGAAGGTACATCTAATTGAACTCTGGATTTTGATTTTTGTGGACATTGCATATATGGTAAACATAATCGATTAAGATTCCCATCTGGTGCTACAAGAGCAAAGGGGATCTTAGAATTGATACACAGTGATGTGTTTGGACCTGTGCCTATTCCATCACTAGGTAATTTTGTGTATTATGTTTCATTCATAGATGATTTCTCAAGGTAAACATGGATTTATTTTCTTAGAAAGAAATATGAGGTATTTGATAAATTTAAAGAGTTTAAAGCTCTGGTAGAAAATTAGACAGAGAATAAAATAAAGGTATTGAGAATAGATAATGGTGTAGAATTTTACGGAAATGAATCCGAAGAATTCTGTAAGAAGTGTGGTATAGCAAGGCAGAAGACTACTCCATACACTTCGTATAAGAATGGAGTTACAGAAAGGATGAGCAGGACACTGATGGAAAAAGAAAGGAGCATTCTCAGTGGTGTCGAGTTAGGACAAGAATTATGGGCAGAGGCAGTGGGTACAACATGTTACCTGGTCAATCTATCACCTTCATCAGCGTTGGATAATAAAATTCCACACGAGGTATGGTCTAGAAAGAATCCCTCTCTTCAACATCTTAGAGTGTTTGGTTGTGATTCTTATGTATATGTTCCAAAGGAAAATAGGAGTAAGATGGATAAAAATGATGAAAAGTGTATCTTTATTGGTTATAAAGATGGTGTGAAAGGCTATAATATTTGCAACCCAGAAACCAAGAAGACTGTTTATAGTTGAGATGTTGTTTTCAGAGAGGTAAAAGATGTGTCCAAATAGGAATTCCTACCAACGCAAGACGAACTTGAGAAAATAGATCTTGATTTGGATGATGCAAAATCTAAATCATCTAAAGAAGAGGAAGTAGAAGAAGAATAATAATAAGTAGAAGAACCTCATACTCGAGTATTAAGGAGATCAATGAGAGAAAGTAGGCAACTAGAAAGGTATAGTCCCCCTGATTTTTGTTCCAATTTTCTTTATCTATTACTGATGTTGATCCCAGAATTGTCAGGGAAGCAGTGAATTCAGAGGATAGTAAACTATGGAAGAAGGCTATGGTTGAAGAAATGGATGCCTTGGATAAGAATGAGGCATGGGATATAGTTGAGTTTCCAGTTGGAAGAAAATATGTTGGTAGCAAATGGTTGTTTAAGAAGAAGTTTAATGCAGAAGGAAAAGTGGAGAAATACAAAGCTCGGTTAGTAGAAAAAGGTTATTCCCAGGTAGAGGGAATTGACTTTGGTGAGATTTTTTCTCTTGTTGCTAAGTTAACTTCTATTAGATTTCTTTTATCTATTACTATTGCTTTTGATCTTGAAGTGGAACAGATGGATGTGAAGACAACATTCCTACATGGGGATCTGGAAGAAGAAATCTACATGAAGCAGCCAGAAGGATTTGTAGTGAAGGGAAAGAAAGAGATGGTATGTAAGCTAAAGAAGTCAGTATATGGTCTGAGGCAATCACCTAGGATGTGCTACCAAAATTTTGACACATACATCCTTGAATTGGGATTTGTGAGAAGCAAGGTTGATCACTGTGTATATTCCAAGAAGGTTGGTAATCACTTCATTTATGTAGTGTTGTATGTTGATGACATGTTGTTGGTAGGAAAAAATATGGATGTTATCAAGGAGGTGAAATATCCTCCAAATTTGACATGAAGGATCTCGATGATGATAACTTCATTATTGGAATGGAGATTAAAAGAGATCATGCAAACATGAAACTCTGTTTGAATCAGAGAAAATATGTTGAGACGATATTGCAGAGGTTTAATATGCATGGAAGTAAACCGGTCAAGGTTCATATTCCTATAGGTGTAAAGTTATCTGTAGATCAGTGTCCCAAGACACAGGAAGAAGAAGAGGACATGTCCCATGTTTTGTATGCCAATGCAGTTGCTAGTTTGATGTATCCAATGGTCTGTACTAGACCGAAAATTACACATGCAATGGGAGTTTTGAGAAGATATATGTCAAAACCATGGAAGGAGCATTGGACAACAGTAAAGAGGGTTTTCAGGTATTTGCATGGAACTACCAATTATGGATTGTGCTACCAAGGAAGACTAAGATTGGATAGAATGATGGACATACACGGCTTTGTTGATGCAGACTGGGATGGAGATATGGATTGTAGAAGATCTACAAGTGGGTATGTTTTTAACCTATTTGGAGGAGCAATCAGTTGGATGAGAAAAAGATAGGTTGTAGTGGCACTCTCAACTATAGAAGTTGAATGCATGGCAACCACTCATGCAAACAAGGAAGCAGTATGGTTACAGAGATTGTGTTCATGTATTGGGTTGGTACAACAAGCCATGATATTAGATTGTGACAGTCAGAGTTCAATCTTCCTAGAAAATAACCTAGCTTATCATTTGAAGACAAAGCATATTGATGTTCAGTATCACTTTGTGAGAGACATGGTTGAAAAAAAGAAGGTGTTACTGAAAAAGGTTGACACTTTGAAGAATGTTGCAGATTCATTGACAAAGTCTGTGAGTACAGAAAAGTTCTCCTAGTGTAGAGTACCAATGGGCATTACTTCCCTGAATTTTTGACTATATACAATCCTGTGGACCCCTAGATGCAAAGAAAACAAGTGGGAGAATGTTGGGTATGTGTTATATTCTTTGCATGTGTGTGTGTGGGCGCATTAGGTGTGACAACTACGTGTGATGATCCCTCATAGTAGTGCTTTTTGTGTCATGTGTGCAGAGCGCTTTCCTAGGGGGGTCCTAGGGGGGGAAGGTATGCCCCCCCTGGTTACACGCAGCGTCCAGGGTAGTGTCCCGAAATTTGTTTTGGGTGGTTTTTGCTATTTTTAGTGGTTTCTAAATTTATCCCGGATTAAGGGATTAGGGTTTTGGTATCTACGAAATACCTAAAAACATTGTATATATTGCATGGTGAATGGTGAAATTATATATAATAAATATAAGAGAGGTTTTCCCGGTTGAGGGTTTCTGGTATAAAATCTCTGTGTACTCTGTGTATGAGCCATTGATTAAATTCTATTTTCCTTAAGAATCTATATGCATTTCTTTACTTCACAGGTTTAAAACTTATAGATAGAAGAACAAGAGAAAGACTTCGTTGAAGCCCAGAGAAAGAATCCTAGCCTTAGTATAAAGGATTGGTTGGGAAGGTATATCTTTACTGATATACATGAGATTTTCTTTGGAGGAGTTCATAAGGAGCTATTTGAGTGGTTAGCCAGATTAGTAGATACCTAGTTTGAGATCAGATCTAGACCACATGTGGTTTGGACATCGACACTAATCAAGAAGGTCAAGAGAGTTTATAATGCCGTGTCAAGAGAAGTAGATCACTGGTTTGATAGTACTGTTGGAGGGTACATTACTGAGTTTGTGATTAACAGAGTAGAGTCACATAACCAAGCAAAGAGGTATTTCTTTAAGGGACCCAAAGGAAAAATTTTACACTTTTTAAAGTTGGAGATCAAGATGCTATTGCATGAGAAGAACATATTGAAGATACAGTAATTGGGCGGATTGAAGAGCTAATGTTCAAGAACTCAGACAGCGGAAATGACACAAAGGTTGGACATACGCGCAGTGGGAGAACCTTTAGAGAAGTTCCTCTAATAGACCTATTTGAGTAGAGACACAAACCACTAGCACAAGACGAAGGGTTCTACAGTGGAGAAGAAGAAGAGCTATTGAACAAGGAACAATCAGGATTTTCTAGGGTAGAGGAAGAAAAGTTTGAAGAACCTTGCCGAGATGAACCAAAAACTTCAAGAATTGCGTCGACTATCGAAGTAAGTGCTATTACTCCTCCTATTGTTTTAGAAACGTTAAGTAACCAGAGTAGCCATATTTATCAGAGAAATCAAAGCAATGTTACCAATAGTTCAGTACATACTTAGTCAGGAAACCTAGGAAGATCTATGGCGGATGAAAAATGAGGCTACCTATCTTTAGAGGAGATAGATCTGAAGATCCTGATCAGCACTGGTTCTTATGCAAGGCTATATGGAGTATTAATCAAGTCAATGGTGAAGCAGTTAAGAGAGATCAGTTTAGTACTACCTTGAGAGACTGTGCACTAAGATGGTACATGAAGTTTGTTAAAAGAGTTGCACAACATAAACCGCTAAATGATATCAAGACTGCATTGAGCAAATAATTCAAGAAACTCAAGTCGAAGTCACAATGCATTACAGAACTGAAATAAATCAAGCAGAGAGTAGCTGAACTTGTTTGGGAGTTTGATCAGAGGTTTAAGACCTTGATAGGCCGATTGCGTTTTTAGATTCCAGATGACCATAATAAGGAATGGTTCATTTCTAACCTCTTACCACAGATCAGAGTTCCTCTGATGCAACAGAAGGTTGCTTCATAGGCTGAGGCATTGGAGATTTCCATGAAACTAGAATCAACCCCTATGGGAGAATCCAACTCAGGTATGAGTCAAATTTTGAGTCATCTAACTAGCTTATCTCTGCAGATTGAAGATGTGAAGTAATACAGGGGAAACAATAAAAGAGAGAACATATGGTGTATCAAATGAAAATCAGAAGGCCATGATAAGGAGCATTGCCCCCTATTTCATGAGTACTTGGCCTCTAGATCTCTGAGCCCTTTGAAGTAGGTTACTCTACCCTGGTTCCAGGTATGTAGAAATAGACATCGCCCTGGTGAATGCTATTACATGCAAAAATATGTCTAGACACATACAAACCTTTACTGCATATTCTATAAATATATGGGGCATGATGAGAAGGATTGTAGGACTTATGACCTCTTGAACAAAATATCAAAAGATACATATAGGATTCAAGGTGAAGTACAACATGAGGGAAATGCTACACAGTTTAATTCTCCAGGAAGAGGAAACTTCAAATCTCATGGTGGATTCAGAGGAATAGGACGAGGAGGAGGCATGGGTCGAGGTCAAGGTCAAATCATTTTTTATAACTACACACAAACAAGCCATTTGGCAAGGGACTACTATAATCCTTGTACCACTTGTTGGGGCTCATAAATGTCCTATTTTCATCCACCTTTCCCTTCATCATTCTCCACATTTCATCGCCCCATTAACCTTTCATGATATCATTTCCATAAATATGCTTGGGTTTCACCTTATTGTTCTCTGCTTTATTCATTTTAGTATTAAAAGGGAATTTGTGATTAAATTTTAGAAAATCAACATGTTTTCATATATATATCAAATATGTGTGAGTTGTGTAATGTGTAGGAATATGAGAAGGATTAATTCAAAAGGACTTCTCGAATACTTCCTCCACCATTTCAAGATTTGAGGAGATAATTCAAGCCCATTCCAAGGAGAAGATCATGGAGATTTGGTTGGAATATCTTATCCAAGATATATGAGAGATATGTGTGAGGATTTGAAGGGATTATATTTTGTAATAATGGGAAATAGGTTGAGATAAAAGTGGATCTGTAATAATGAGATGGTTATCTTATCTTTAAGGCTCTCATGTATAAAAGAGAGTGCTCTCTCTTGATGAGGATTCAAGTAGAATAGGAATTAGAGGATTCAATTAATTAGAGTTATTTTGTAGTCATTTAGTGGTAGTCATTAGGATTTGAAAGAGAAAGGGATTCTTAGCTTTGATTCATGGTTTTGGTTTTCATGCTTTCATTATTCTATTATGAAGATTGATTTGATTATCGTAATATAAGATTGCTTCATTGGTGAGAGCTCTCATACGTTGTTATGACATTCAACTCTTCACTTGTTGTATCTGCTCTTCCTTCATGTGGTTCTCCATTTCTAGATTAATTTCCTTCACGCAATTTCTCATTCCTAGATTAATTTCATTTATGCAACTAGATTAATTCAATTCCAAGTTGTTTGTTAGATTAATGATTCTATTTCAGTCGTGTGTTTGATTAATGATTCTAATTCAATCATGTGTTAGATTAATGATTCTATTTCAGTCGTGTGTTAGATTAATGATTCAATTTTAGTTGTAGCTTAAAAATTATATTAGATTAGTCTCGCTTCAATATTGCATAAAATTTGTGTGTGCTTCGTCAGTTTACGAACCCTGGGTTGACAAATTAGATCTACAACTCAATTAATACAAAATTAGTTCAGCCCAATATAACGACTGTTGTTCCCTTGTCACAATTGTTGTTCCTTTTGTTGTTCATTTGAACGAAACGATTGATGTTCCTTTTGTTATGATTGTTGTCCCTTTCCAGGGGTTTCATCTCTGGAGGATGAGTATTGAAAACAGAAGGTAAGAACCTACATAGGTGACAAGTAAAATGCTTGTGCTAGCTCCTACCTTTGGATGATGCATAGAGGTTGTATTTTAAGACATCTTTAGAGACCAACACCACTTGTAGCTACTTCAACTCATTTGAAAATGTTATTGAAGATTGTTCTGTGTTGTTAGCCAAACTTCAGGAGAGACGAGGAGGAAACCAACAAGTAAAATTAATCTCAGCAGAACCTTGCAGAGAGGACCCCATAGTCGCTATTATTATTAGAGGAGGCGTTGTTACAGGCGAAGACAGAGTGACCCCAGGAAAGACAACAAAATACTCAAGGGTCAGAAGAGTTGTAGAGAAAACACAAGTGTTTGATCCGAGGGAAGAAAAGTAGATGTTTGAAGAGAGAAGAAGAGAATTTGGAAGAGATTAGGCTTCTTCATCAAAGAAACAAACAAAAGTGAGAGAATGTGGAATTCCTTTGGCATTTGATCAGTCTGCTTCACTTGGAGAAGGAAAAGAGGTAAGCAAGCTTATGGAATTATTATGTACTTGCATTAATTTGATTAAGGATGAAAGAGTTGTACAAGAACTACAAAATTTCATCATACAGTATGAGATAGGTAGGATAGCTCCTCTGCTGAATAAAGCAGTACACCAAGTATCTAGAAAGAGAAGGAAAAATATGGAACTACACCTTAATGCTCAGATTGGAGATTATGACATAGATTATGTGGTCCTCGACTTAGGGTCAGAAGTCAATGTTATGACGAAGCAGACCTGAGAACTGATGGGAAAACCTAAGTTAATTTACTCCCTTATCAGGCTTAGGATGGTGAATCAATAAGTAGTAAGCCCCTTTAGAAGACTGGAGCATGTCACTATGGACATCGACGGGGTAAGGACGTTTGTGGACTTCGAGGTGATTGAGATAGTTGGTGATAGTTGTCCTTATCCGATGATGTTAGGAATTGATTGGGATTTAAACAATTTCACTGTCGTTGAATTAAATAAAAGAAGAATGAAATTTGAAGGTGATGGCCTTAGGGTTATTGCACCTCTTGATCCTGATGAAGGTCACAGATACACAGAAACCATCAGAGAAGAAGACCGCACAATACGAGCTAGAGAATATATATAAATTGACAACAAGACAACAAGATTACATTAATCCTATGGAAGATGGAAATTTAAGCTGGCGAAGTAACAACGCATGCTCATCATATTTGTAAGAAGCACTAGATAACTAGAAGAATAAAATGTATGAAGTTCTATGCGGAGATGTGTAAGATTGACCAGGGAAGTTCGCTGGATGGGCACAAAAGTAAGTAATTTGCCCACATTTGATGGTTTAAATCATTTAGAAACATTCTTACTAGAATTTGAATATATTGTACCAGTACAATAGAGGTTGTTGGCACTAGATGAAGCCTTGAAATCATTGCCAACGAGATGGTGGGGAACACACAAGAAGAGCATTGTGGACTGGGTACAATGTCACACTTTAATGATAGTATTCTTTTTAGACCAAGTTGAAGGGTGCAAAGTCTATTATATAGGTCAGAGTTTCCTGAAGGACCATGTGCGAAGTTGTGAGGAGGCTTGGAGAAAAATTCCTCAGGAACAGTGGGTGCATACATTCATTAACACTTTGGACACAACACCTATCAATTGGTACCTTCAAGAAGAACTGTGCCTCACCACTTCAGATTGGTACGGTATGACTTAGAACTTTTTAGTTACCATTTTATTTGAAAATCAATACCCCACAGTAGATCACGCTTTACAAGATGTAAGACATAAAGTCTTTGGGTACACACCTAACCTCTCTATTGAGAAAGAATAGGGTGAATGGACTGCACCTCTTCAGAAATTGCAAGCTTGTTACAATATCAATGCTAATGAAGATGATTATCCTAGGAATGTGAACATTGCAGAAACTGAAGGACAGAGAGACATAGAAGGACTAGGAGTTGAATTAAATTTTATTGGACAACCAATCAAAATCAAGAAATTTAATATTGGAACAGAGAAAGCACCTAAGCTCGCAAACGTTGGAGATTTTTGGGATGATGCCACTATTGACAAAATCAAAGAACTACTGCATGAATATCAGGACTTGTTTCCAACCAAGTTTACCGACATGAAGGGAATTAAAGGGACTATGGGTGAAATGAAGATACCCTTGAAACCATATGCAAGGCTAGTCAAGCAGAGACCCTATAGATTGAATTCCAAATACAAACATAAAGTCAATATTGAATTAGACAGAATGTTGGAAGCCAGAATCATAGATCCTATTGAAGAGTTAGAATGGATTAGCCCTATGGTGGTCCAAGATAAGAAGACGAGAGAGATTAGGATCTGTGTAGATATTAGGAAGTTGAATGATGCTTGCTTGCATGACCCATTCCCCAGACCTTTTATAGATGAGGTTCTAGATAATGTGGGAGGACAGGAAGTTTACTCCTTCACAGATGGATTTTCAGGTTATCACCAAATCAAGATTACTAAGGAAGATCACCATAGTATCACATTTTCAACAGAATGGGGTTCCTTCCAGTACACAATGATGCATTTCGGATTGAAGAATGCACCAACCATCTTCTCTAGGGTGGTAGACGAAGCATTCAAGGATTTTTTACATAAATGTTTGGAATCATATTTTGACGATTGGGATGTTTTTAGCTTATTGCAAAATCATATTGAATGCTTAAGAATAATGTTGGATAAGTGCAGGCAATGTCAGGTATCCATGAACCTGAAAAAGTGTATCTTTTTTTCCCCCTTTGGAGTGTTGTTAGGCCATATTGTGTGTAAGCAGGGGTTGCTGGTAGATCCTTCCAAGATTGCCATTATTGTTGATCTACCTCCTCCTACTTCGGTTAGATAGTTGCACACTGTGCTGGGACATACTGGATACTACAGAAAGTTCATCAAGGGCTATGCATAGAAAAAATAACCCATGGAAAATATTTTAAAGAAATATTGTCAGTTTCAATGGTCATAGGAATGTCAATAGAGATTTGACACATTGAAACAAAAAATGGTCACTGCACCTATTCTGGTTTTACCCGATTGCAGTAAGGAATTTCATGTTCATGTCGATGCATCATCTATTGCACTAGGAGTAGTGTTAGTACAACCAAGAATATGGAAAATTGACCACCCGTTAGCGTTTGCAAGAAGGAAGCTTTCTACAACTGAGATAAATTACACTAGCACTGAGAGAGAAGGTTTAGCCATGGTCTATGTGTTGCAGAAGTTTCTTCACTACTTGTTGGGAGGACATTTTAAGATGTTCACTGATCAATCTGCGTTGAAATACCTAGTCAACAAGCCAGTGTTGGGGGGAATAATATGCATATGGATACTATTATCCCATGAATATGATTTTGAGATTGTGGTCAAGCCAGGGAGAATGAACAAGGGACCTGACCACTTGTCTAGGTTAGAACATGGAGAGGAACCTACCAGTTTGGGGGATACACTACCATATGCATAGTTGTTGGCCACCAGAAATGTTGATGATCACTTCACCTAGATAGTCCATTTCCTATCAACATGAATGGAACCTTGTGAATATAGAATCATTCAGAAGAAACAACTGGTAGTTCATGTTGCAGATTTTTCACTTATAGCTGGATAGCTTTGTAAGATGGGACCTGATGAGATCCTGAGGAGATGTGTTATGGAGGAAGAGAGACCACTGATTCTGTAAGAATCACATGTAGGCATCGTAGGAGGACATTATGCAGGGAAAGAAACATCGCAAAAGGTTCTTAGAGATGGCCTCTGGTGGCCCACTTTACACAAAGATTCTAAGGAATACTACAAAGCCTGCGATGTATGCCAAAGAGTTGGGAAACCCTCCAAAAAAGGTGAGACGCCTTTATCACCTCATCTAACTTTGCAAGCATTTGAGAAATGGGCCATTGATTTTGTGAGACCTATTAACCCACCAGGAAAGTGCACAGGAGCACGATACATTATCACTGCAACATAGTATTTGACCAGATGGGTAGAAGCAAGAGCAGTCAAGGAATGTAGTGCAACTATAGCTGCATGGTTCATATTTGATGATATCATAACCCGGTTTGGATGCTCGAAGATCCTTATGAGAAATCAAGGTACACATTTTATCAATAAGACTATTGAAGCCTTGACTCAAGAATTTGAAGTTCCCATCAGAAGAGCACACCTTACCACCCACAAGCGAATGGTACAGTCAAAGTTTTCAATAAAATCTTAGAGACAACGTTGACAAAGATTTGCAATGTGAATAGAGATGATTGGGATTTGAGAGTACCAACAGTTTTATGGCCTATAGAACCACTTGCAAGAAGTTGACAATGTAGAATCCTTTTAAGCTAGTCTATGGCCTAGAAGCAGTCGTACCTATGGAATATTTGGTTCCTAGTCTAATAATTGCATCATTCACAGATATGGATGACACAGACGTTGTGCAAGACAGGATTGCATAGTTGGTGGAACTGGAGGAAGACAAATTCATTGCAGGATTTCACTAGCAGGTACAAAAGGAATGAGAAAAGGCCTATCACAACAAACATATCAAGAAGAAAGCCTTCAAGCAAGGAGATTTGGTATTGGTATATGACCGCAAGTTCATAAAGAATCCAGGGAAGTTCAAGACACATTGGCTTGGGCCATATGAGGTTGCCTATGTTACAAAAGGAGGAGATGCACAATTGAATACTTTGAATGGAGAATGAAAGGAAGGTTTAGTGAATGGGAGCCGGTTGAAATTGTACTATGACAACCAGGTGTCTCATAACTCTTGGTAAAATCATAAGAAGAAGGGTCTAGGTACCAGGTACAGTTGAAACTGTGTACCAGACACAGAAAAGACAGTTTGTACAAGAAAGGGAGGAAAAGACTAGAGAGCACAGGCTGCTCCATCCAGTCTGAAGTCGAAGTGAAACAGAAGGTTCAAAACTATAGTTCCTCAGGACGAGTCACATGTGAGTGTTGGGGGCCTATTGGCCCTTAGTTATGGAAGCAACCGAATATTAAGGAATAAAGGAAAAGTACGAACTGTGCGGAAGTAACACTGACTGAGATTGGGTCGAAGTGGTCAAAGAAGCAAAAAAGAAGGAGATAAGTAATGGAAAACGAGTTGTTGAACAAGAAGATTGAGGAAGACAGGTCAACAAGGAATATGGATCATGGACAACTCAGCAAGTGGAAAAATCCACCAACGAATGCTTTGGAGCATCTCGTGGGAAAGAAAGAAAGACAAGTTGGCAAATCCCTAAAAACGCAGGTCAAGTTGACCTAGGGTTTTAGAAACCTAGGGTTTTGGGATCTAGGGTTTTGACACCTAGACGATTTCCATGTAATGTATAAATAAAGGCCTAGAAGACCCGAGAATGGTCATTCAAGGTGGAGTGTGTTGTTGATGTTGAGTGATTATTGTTGTCGCATGAGGAGAGTATTGTGTTGTGAGAATACTCTTGTATTATAAGATCTTCAACTGGGTGCAAATATCAACCGCGCAGGTGGGTGCACTGGGAGGGGAGAAGAGAAGAGAAAGAGAGAGACATCTGCAAGCTAAGTGTGCAAATAGAACTGCAAGTAATCACTTACCCTCTTAAGGCCCGATAAACCAATTGGGTCTTAGTGGACATTAATAATAACCATCATCATCATCATCATCATCATATATATATATATATATATATATATATATATATAATACATAATAACAATATATTATTATAAGGGTTTTATGTTTGATTCACTGTGTTGCTTCATGTCTCGCACCTTCAGACCTCCTCTATTCACGCTTGGTGCAACCTTCCCTGCCATATTCCCTGACACAACAGAATGAACAAAGATGGAGGGTTGAAATCCCCCTCTTATCGGAATTCATTCATACATGAGATAAAAAAAATATCGAATGTGATGAACTCCCTTCAAACCCCCGCTGCATCTATGAGACCAATTCCTACACAAAGAGATTGATCAAGAAAAATTTACAGACATGGATGCATAATCATCGCATCCAAAAGTTTCTCGCATTTGGATATCGAGAAATTTTATCCCATAGGCACCAATAGTGCCAAAATATGTCATAAAATAAACCAGAGTAGGTGAGCATATCCAGTTCATGAGGGATCACACACTCATTGGTAAATTTCTAGGACTCTGGCCCTTGGAAAGGGACCTAGCATGATGGATCAAAACCTGGTGGACTCTGAAAGGAGACTATGACCTCCAATGAAGATTCAAAGGTTTCTTCATAGTGATATTTTATAACCTAGAAGACAAGGAATGCATAATTTAAAGAAAACCATACTTCTACAACTTAACAAGACTGTACTTACGCTTCTGGATGGACCACTTCAGCCCCAAAAAGGAATATTTCTCCTATGCCTCGGTATGGATCAGACTCTACTCCCTGCTTCAATAGTTCTGGCTATAATATATTCTAATGGGTATCGACAAAACTTTTGGTAGACATGTCAATTCCTCAGAGGCCACCAAGAAAAGAAAATACACATCTTATGCAAGAATCTGTGTCTACATGGACATCTCCGAAGCCTTACCAGGCTTATTTACCCTGTAATACTAGAATGAGGAATGGGATCAAACCATAGACTATTAACACATACCATTTCACTGTAGGAAATGTCACGAACATGGGCACCTTTTCAGGGATTTCCCCCTCAATAATCTAACCAAACTAGAAGTGGAGGAGAAAATGAAAGATGGGTTCACACAAGTCTAGAGTCACAAAAGTAAAACATAGAAGAAACCTAACCAGGGGGGGGTGGGTGAAGGAACTCCAACACCAATTCCTTTGATGACCTAAACCATATTCCAGAGGAAGAAGAGGTAAAAAACCCTCATGTACCAGCAGATCGAGGAAATAGCAAAAGGAAGGAAAAACAACATTAATAACCAATCACAGAGAAGATCACCATCCTAGAATCTCAAGTCCTCTTGAACCCAGGAAAAATATCAGCAATGGAAGAGGATATTTTCATGGAGATGAATGAGAAGGATTTGGTAGACATTGATCTAGATAAGATAGAAGATGATCAACTTAGAAAATTCCACAAGGTCTTCTTCATGCTCAAGGAAAAAATAGGAGGAAAGAAGCACCTCAAGTAGGACAACTCAAAACTTCAAGAAATCATAGACAACCTCAAACTAGTGGACATTGAAATAGGTAATGGAACTTTCACCTGGTCCAACAGGAGATCTGGTCCACAAAAAATATCAAGCAGTCTGGACCGCTTCTTAATCTCAGAAACCCTAATTCTAGAAGGACCAATGGTTGAATCCAACATCCTCCCAAAATCAGGTTTGGACCATTGGCCAGTGTGGCTATGGATAGACATGATAGCCACTCCAAATATCAAACCCTTCAGGTTTGAAAATTTTTGGTTATTCCACCCATACTTCTAGGAGTTATCCCGCCTATGGAGGACACATGAAAATATTCATCACAGCACCAAAATGTATCAATTCCAACAAAGGCTAAAACAAATAAAGTATCGGTTGTGCCAATTGAACAAAGATGTATTCACCAACATCTTTCAATAAAAAAAGTACTAGAACGGAAACTTGAAGACATTCATAAGAGAAACATCCAAACAGGCCATATAGACACCCAACAACAACAAGAAGAAGATACCCTCAAAAGGAATCTTGAAGAAATATACAACAAGGAGTAAATATTATGGAAGAAAAAATATTGCGTTCAATGGCTCAAGGAAGAAAACCAATATTCTAAGAAGATTGGATCACAAAGCATAGGCCAACCATAGTGAAAGAAGTCAGCGGTGAAACTATCCAGACTTAGAGATTTTCCCTTGGGGAGTTCTTGTACTTCCTGATCCACTTTAGCTTGTGCTATGGATCACATTAGGGCTTTATTTTGTTCTCGGGAGATTATGTTTGGGATGTTTTGAGTGACCCAGCCAATTGTTGGAGTCCGATCTATGGGGGGATATGTAAGATCTAGCCCTCAACTCACTTGATATTTCTCCATGGGTTAGGATATTGGTTTTATTCTAGCTTTGTAATGTGGTTGATGAAATGTCTATGGATCATGGAATGGTGGAAGAAAACATTTCATCAACCAAATTACAAAGCTGGAAGAAAACCAATATCCTAACCCATGGGGAAATATCAACTGAGTTGAGGGACTTCTACAAAGACCTACTTACATATCCCCCCATAGATCGGACTCCAACAATTGACAGGGTCACTCAAAACATCCCAAACGTAATCTCCCCAGAACAAAATACGACCCTAATGTGATCCATAGCACAAGCTAAAGTGGATCAGGAAGTACAAGAACTCCCCAAGGGAAAATCTCTAGGTCTGGATGGTTTCACCACTAACTTCTTCCACTATGGTTGGCCTATGCTTTGTGAAGAAGTATGGCTAGTAGTTGAGGAATCATGAATCTCAGAAAAAGTCCTTCCATTGTTAAATGCCACATTTCTTACTCTAATACCTAAGGAAGAGAGAGTCACCAATCCAAAGAACTTCAGACCAATAGTGCTTTGCAATGTGATCTACAAAATCATCTCCAAAGTCATAACTTTGAGTTTAAAACCCATTCTCCCCATCATCATCTCCAAAGAACAATCAGGTTATGTGGAAAAGGAAAATCATGGACAATGTCATCTTGGTCCACGAAATCATCCACTCACTCAAGATCACTCGCACCGTAAGTATGCTACTAAAATTGGATCTCTCAAAATATTTTGATAGAGTAAGTTGGAAGTATATGAAAGCCCTTCTGGAGCCTTTTGGCTTCAATAAGGACTAGATCTCATGGATATTGAACCTTACCTCCTCTATGTTTTTTTCAATCCTTGTCAACGACATTCCCTCCCAACCCTTCACCCTGAACCGAGGCATAAGACAGGGAGACCCACTCTCCCCCTTTCTATTTTTCATCATGGATGAAGGCCTTGGCTACTACATCAAAGAATCCATCCAGAATGGCTCGCTACAAGGCCTTAATATTCATGGACTTCAACCAAAAACTTCACAAAGTCAATTTGTTGATGACACAATTATTCTGAATACCCCCACTACCCAAGAAGCCAACAAACTAATATCTATTCTCAATGACTTCAATGAATCCTCAAGAACCTCCTTCAACTTGGACAGATATCAACTCTTCTTTTTCAGCACACCCATAGTTGTCCAACAACATATATCATGTATGCTAAACATTCCAATATGCTCCCTACCCTCTCAATACTTGGGACTCCCACTCTCATATTCAACCACCCGTAATATTTCATGGGACTCCCTTCTGCTCTCAATTTCAAACCACCTAAGAAACTAGACTTTTCATTCCCTCAAGCTTCCAACAAGAATCACTCTTCTGAAATCTATGCTTCAAGCCATCCCAACCTATCTTTTCTCGGACCTTGCTGCACCTCAATCTGTCATAAAATGAATAAGAAACCTTAAGAGAAAATTCCTCTGGCATGGGCATGACCCCAAAAAAATGTGGGCCCTAGTCACTTGGGAAAAAATTTGCAAGCCCAAATCAATGGGAGGTTTGGGCCTCTGGGATCCAAGTAAACTAAACAGTACAATGGGTGCAAAAACTTGGTGGCGTTGGCTCAAATCCCCAACAGAACTCTGGGCCCAACTTTGGAAACAAAAATATTCCCTGAACACACTTCAAGATCACCTCATACGGATCCAAGATAAGGTCCAGGGATCAAATATCTTGAATGTTTCCTGGAAAAATCGTCTGCTCATACAAGAACATGCCTTCTAGAAAATCCAAAATGGATTAAGTGCACTATTCTGGATGGACTCCTAGAAAAAACTGCTTCCCTTGTAAAATGAGAAAAATCTAAGATCCTATCTTGATCACATTCAAGATCTTTCTTCCCTCAAAATGGAATATATTTTGTTAAATGCCTCCATCAACCCCCCCCTAGCATAGCTAGAAAGAGACAACTAAGGATCCCGATGTGGCAATAGATTGTTACCTACAACATTGGAAAGAAATGATCCAACGAAGGAAAATCGGAACAAGTGAAGATCCAAATATCCCCCGATGGGGGTACACTCCCAACGACAATTTCACACTTAAATAAGACTACAACTTGCAGGAAAACTTCCAAAACAACCAAAAAGAGCATATATGGACAACAATGTGGAGATGCAAACTCTGGCCAAAAATTTCTACCTTTCTCTGGTTGTGGGTTCAAAACAAAATCTTAACATGTGTTAACCTCAAGAGATGAGGCTTCATAGGACCCTCAATCTCCCACTTGTTCCAATAGTAGGAAGAAACCATGTAGCACCTTCTTAATCACTGCACATACAATGATCTAATCTGGAACAAGGTTTCCCAAAGCATGAAAAGGACCAATCGGGAAAGAAATAACATCATCAACACTGTCAAAGCTTGGGGAGATGGATCCTACAAAATTCTCATCCTAAATATAATATGGAAACTTCTTCCCGGTTTCATAGTTTGGAAACTCTAGAAGGAGAGGAATATAAGAATATTCCACTCTCAGACTACCCCCTATCCTTTGGACCACTATTCACAAACATATTCTGGAAACTCTCAAAATCCACTCTTGGTCCCAAGAATACTTCCCATCATACCACTCTAAATCCTCTGTTTTAAGCTCATGGGGTTTGTCCTTGTCCCCCACTCTCCCTTCCCAGGACCTACCCCCAAAAGCCTCATCTTCTATTCCCTCTTCTTGGTTTCCTCCTCCCCAAGGCTTCCATCAAGTCAAATTTGATGGTGCCTCCAAAGAAAATCCTGGTCACTCTGGATATGGAGCAGTTATTCAAGACAACATTAGCCAAATACAATTTCTAATTGTAGATAATCTAGGACATGACACAAATAACTCGACAGAAATATGGGGTCTGATCAAAGGTATCCAAATGGCATTAGATCACAACCTCACCTGTCTAATAATAGAAGGGGAATCAAGAGTAATCATTAATCTTTCCACCAAAATTATAATAGGAAGGGATCCCAAACAAATCACCCCCAACTGGTGCGTCCTCATCCCCCTAAACAACCTGAAAGAACTAATCAAACCCTCCCTCACTCTTATTACTTCAAACATAAGACATGATGCTAAAAAGGTGGTCGACAAGCTTGCTAATGTGGGAGTAAATACAAAAAATCCCATCTTGATTGATACAAGGCAGTTCGAGAGCTCACAACTATTGCTTCAATGTAGGGAGCTGGATCTCCAGGATCGTCCTCTCCTAGATGGGGTGAAAAATGGCTCTCAATGGACGACAGGTGGCAATAGTCATAATTAGGAGTTATTAACCCATGCCGCCAGCCTCCCTTCCCTCCATATTGAATGACTTGCAATTAGCTGGAAGTAATGGTAGTGCATTGGGCACTTCAGGGTGACTTAATGGTGCCTTGTGTGAACCGGGTTGGGCGTCCTAAGAAAGGTACTAGAACTAGAATAGTAGTCACCTCATATTTCATGGAATTCATGGAATTCACCCCTACCAACTCACAAGGAACTATGAAGGCATGTTCCCTGGAGCACTCTCTTATTCTATCTTTGCAATATTCTCGATTGTTCCTTGGCTCTCTCTTGCTCCTGAAAGTTTGTCCTCCCACCGTCAATCCTCCATTGTTTTTCTTGTGCTTTCTCTTGATCCTTCCCAATCCCACCCAGAATGCCCACACCATGCCTAGAGAGAGGGGAAAATACAGAATGTGTCCACTTTATTACAACGCCCTTACCAGATGTAATAGACTCCCCCTCTCTTAGCTTACCCTAATCACTACCAGCAATCTCGACCCAAGCCATAATTGGCCTCAACAACCCCTGCCTCCAACCTCTAATCCCAAAATTGACTATGGCAGCTACTCTATCGAGGAGGAAATTCTCCCTCTTGAGGATCTTTCTCCTCCTCTTATCTTTCATCCAAAAATTTCCCCTCTCAGAGCCCATACTTCAGATCATTTTTATGGCACCGGAGAATGCATTGTGGAGGACGAAATTCCTCCTAGTTGGAAAATGGAAATTCGAGTGACAACTATGGATGAAAACTTGGATATCGATACAGAGATGATGGAGGGGTCACCTCTGGTCACCCCTCTTTGACTCCTAGATGAGAATATTCATCTCATCTTTGAAATGCGGAAGAAACTTGATGACTAGGCGCAGATCCATCGAATTTTGGGACAAAGAATGGACCTCTTGTTCGACGCCATGACTGAAGCTCCAACAAGAAAGCGGTGCCCAACCTGCGGCCATAACTTCATCCAATCTTACAACACTCATGGAAACTCGAGCTCACATCTGGACTAGCTCCCCTAGGTCTATGTTTTTCTTTTGGCTATGCCAATTACATAGAGAATTCAGATTCTCTATCCTACGATGTATGTTAGTCGACGATGGCCATTGGTTAGTCGGTCACTGTGACCATTTTTGTTAGTTAGACATTCTCACTGTCTTTTTCAAACAATTACAGTTGCTCTTGGATTTTGATGGCCACATGTCCTGGTTTCCCAAATGTGGAAGAACAGATGGAAGAATCCA
>ML780738.1:491351-520080 GCA_009831015.1 Picea engelmannii
AATATATATATATATATATATATATATATATATATATATATATATATATATATATATATATATTATATACTCTCTAACATTTTTTGGAAATTAGGATGCTCACAACTTACAAATCACCAAGATTCTTTGGAAATTAGACACTATCACATAGTGAAGGTTGAGAGCGAAGAAAACATGAAACTATCCAGAGAGGTAACGCTCATTAATGGAAATTGAAACTATCAAGAGAGGTAAGGATCATTAATGGAATTTGTCTTCATTTGGTTGAAGCTAGAAAACACATTCCTGCACACTTATTTTCTCATTATATTCAATTTTTGAGAATACACATTTAAATACCTTCCCACCTATGTTTTTAATGTCTTCTTGAATCTTGATAATAACAAGAAACATGTATGTGATCAGCCTCTCTCACAAGATCATTTTATTTATTTTTAGAAAACACTAGCAGTTTCTATTTAAAAAAGAAAATCCAAAATAATTGAGTAATATTTATTATTTCATTATATTAATAACAATAATTATTTCAAAATTTGCAATCCATAACTTTTATTATTATTTTTACGACAACTATTCATACCTACTTTTTTCATTTTCCTCTAGGTTGTAGCTATCTCATAATCATTGCATGCAAAGTACTTAGTCTTTGGTCGATTTTTTTTGTATAGTGATTGGATATATGTGGAATTAAGGCATAGAAATAAGTTGGAACCTCTTATTTGTTGATTTTCAAAATTGAAATTGTGTACAAGAACTTAATCTGTTAAGTTTTTTTGTTTAAATTTGTTAAACTTTTTTTTTTATGTTTTTAATAGTGTTGTATTTCATGTGAAAGAGTTTGATGATGTTATGTTAAATGCAATTTCATAATAATTTTATGTTGTGTCTCATATGCTTACAATAAAAATGAACAAAAAAACATATGACACATAATATTTAAATGATGAGCAAAAATAAAAATAAAATGTCACGAGAAGGGAAGTTTTAAGAAGAAACCACTGATAAAAAATTTACTTGATGGTTAGGAGTGCCTGTCAAATTTATACCTCGGTAGATAGAAATACATAAAATATTTTTGGGAAATCAGTAAGTCAGAATTAAGGGAGTAAGATTTTGGTACTTGTGAAATGCCCAAAGAGGTGGGACAGTGTGTTGTGAAACACTGAGAATGTGCTCTCGAGACTTAAGATTCCTCCCATGTCCAACGCCATCGGTTGTGGTTTATTAATCTCTGTAAAATTCCCCACCCTTTTTTAAGGAGCATGTGAGTGTGTATTATAATAACACCTAGTCTAACTATTCTACCTTTTTTTTTGGTGGGGGGGGGGGGATATTTTCAGCTGATATTTATTTGAAATTGGGAAATAAATTATTGGATATGTAGATCGCTTAATTTTGTATAATTGGAGTGCCCCAGGGGTGATTTTGTATCATTTGAGTGCCCCATGGATTTTTCAACAAGATGAATCCATTTTTGAATAAGTAGTGATTTCTTACTGAATTCTGGTGAAAAAAAAAAACTTAAAATAGTTAGACAACTCCTTATAATAATTGAGCAATTTCTTTAATGATTCCATATATCTCTTCTCATCCACATACTGGAAGGTGAATTCTTAACAATCGAATCTATTTTAATTCAGAAACTTGATGTCCATGTTTTATGTTTTTGAACCTATATGTCTGCTCATATGCAACCAGATTCTAGTTGTATTTCAAAATATTTATTTAATTATAATTATATATATTGAAAAAATTCTCTATAGAGAAGAAGAATTAGGTCATCCTTTTCCCCAAAGGTAAAGTGTATAGAGGAAGTCTCTTTATGAAGAGGAAATTTTTTTAAGATTAAAAATAAAATATTTTATCCCTTCTTTGTTAGTTCACATAAAAGTCAGCTTCTATGTATATATAAGCACCAACACTTTTTGAATTATAGAATCACTTAATATTTAAATTTAAAATTTTAGATTTTTATTACTTTACTTTAATCATAATATTATTCAACTTGTGACTTCTTAGGAGGAAACACATATTCTTAACGATTAGGTCCACTCAAGTTGTATATATGTTCCTACATAAAAGGTCGGTTCCATATAACTGTACTAACTGTATATAGGCTCTCTCTTGTGCCTATATATGTTCCTACTAAATGTATTCAATTATTTGATGTTGTAACGGATGTGTCGTTACATCATGTATCCTGCACACTCAGGAGAACTCGTCAATAATACATGTCAATATATATACATTTAGAAATTAACATATAATCACATTGACATCATAATATATCTCAATATCAAGTAGAAACCATAATGTACCATAACCGGATCACTTGCTCGCAGGTGCCCTCAAAGAATAAGTTAGTGAAAAACAATGTGATCAATGGAACTAGATTTTACATTTAGAAAAGCATACCATCAACATTCAGATGTGCAGACAAAAAGATTCAACCAAGTGATTGAGGAAATGTTGAGAATGTATGTTATGGATAAGCCATCTAAGTTGGATGATTATTTTCATTTGGTTGAGTTTGCCTATAATAATGGGTATCAAACTTCATTTAATATGAGACCATTTGAAGCTTTCTATGGTAGGAAATGAAATACTCTAGTAAGTTGGGACAACCCAATAAACAAAGTATTACTTGGGCCATAATTCCTCAAGGATATGGAAGACCAGATAGTTAGAATTAAGCAAAATTTGAAGGCATCACAAGATAGATAGAAGAGTTATGCAGATAAGAATAAGACAACTAGAGAATTTAAAGTGGGAGAGCATGTGCTTTTTAAATTGAATCCCAAGAAGAGATCATTAAAGTTGGGTAGTTGTACAAAGCTAGAAGCCATATTTTGTGGTCCATTTGAGATATTGGATAGAATAGGGCCAATTGCATACATTCTTGAATTTCCTTCTTCCATGAATGTGCATAATTTATTTCATGTCTCTTTGTTGAAAAAGTATGTACATGATCCTAACTATGTTATTTATTGAAACTTTATTTAGGTGGAGCCATAGAGAGAATTTTAGGTCCAGTCAATGCACATATTGGACAAAAAAGTCAAAATTCTTCGGAATCGAGTAATAGAATTGGTAAAATCTTAGTGCACCTACTATAGTCCTGAAGATGTTGCTTGGGAGAATGAATATTCCATGCAGACAGAGTACCCACGACTTTTTGATGAATTTTGAAATTTTGAAATTTGTTTTTTATATGCACTAAGGATAGTGCCAAAATAAGGGGGAGGGGAATGTAATACCTTGATTTCAATTCCCCTTATTAAATAATGTAATTTTTTTATTTGATGAAAGTCCAGAGAGACTAAACAATTAAATGGGGCTGGAGTACCTAGAAAATGTGATATTTTGATAATGCAAATAATAAAATACATCGTTGGCTGCAAGATAGACAAGGACAAGAGTTATAGGAGGCTATGATTCCATAATAGAAGGGGATAAAGGGGATAATTATTTTTATTATATTTTATTTACCCATTTTATTTTAATTGAGAAAAGTGGTTACATGAGCTTCTTAGGGGAGGCCATGTTGTTCTTAATTTCATGTAATTATTTAACACCTCTTGTGGGATGTTTGGGGGTTCACTTTGTTCACTCTTCATTCATTGTTGTTCGTTCATTATTCCTCACTCCTTTTCTTATTCTTGGTTTGAGACATCGATATGAATTGCTAATGAAGCCATTATTGTTGGATCTAGTAGTGACTAGTGTATACCAACCATGAATTGGTTCATGTATGCATGAGATGCATTGACATGTGAAAATTTTGTTCACGGTTGCAAATACTAAGAGTCTTAGTATGGAGATTCTTGACCAGATGCATTGGAGCCCTAGAAGGAGGAGAAAATACTGAGGAACTGCATGGTAGATACGGATGACGATTCTCTTGGTTTGTGCAAGATGGAGAGAAGAGAGCTGGTGTACATTGAATTGTTGTGCATTGAGAAACTTGTGAGATATTGAGTCTTGACTGGTTTGGGAAGTTGAGTATCACTCTGGAACCTGTCCTTGTCGATTCATAGCCCTATCTCGGGGGTGACTTGTTGTTGAGACTTGGATAAATAGTTTCTAAGGTTGGGTGGAATGTCCTTGGCCTATAGAAAGCTGGTGATTGATTTGATTAAAGATAAGTGCTCTTTTTCATGTGTTTCCATGCTTGTATATTTATTTCCACGGTGTATTAATTATTATCTCGGATATTCGTATTTGTAATATGCATGCTTGTTAGTTATTGTTGTGCATGGAATTATATTTATTTATCTTATGATGTAGCATAAATATTGATTATTGCATGTGAGTATTTCATGATTATTTAGTAATTAAAATTTATCAAAATTCAAAATTAGTTCAAAAAGTACATTCTTGAGGTAGCATGCCCAACCTCTGGTGGTTGGGTATGTTACAAGTAGGAAAAAAGTCAAAAATTTCTCAAGCATAGTCTTAGGCAAAAAAATAAATAATAAGTGGAAGACAAACTACCATCCTAAGGCCCCTTAGAGCAAGGAAATCCCATTCAGAAGGTCCCAAATGATTGTATTGTCCTTAAATTATCGAGGGGTAGGGGGTGCCACTAAAACATTATCCCTAAAATGTCTTTGCAAGGTGGTTAGACCTGATGTATTAATAATACAAGAGATGATATGTAATAGAGACAAGGTAGAGAAAATTTTAAATTCTTGGCTAAAGGGATGGAAACTATGTTCCATTGATGTAGAGGGACAATCAATAGATTTAATTACTACATGCAGTCTACAAGTTAAGATGATAGAAAAAATAAATTTTCCATATTGTATAATGGTACATATCAATGGAAAATACATAGACTCTGAAGTCAAAATATGCAATGTGTATGGGCCATATATAAATCACAGTGTTTTTTGGGACAATTTAAGCAATTCAAATATTTTTAAGGATGGAAATGTGATTCTGGGAGGAGATATGAAATTCACACTGCCATTAAAGGAGATTTGGGGTCAACATCCAAGACAAGATCCTTTGGATGGATACTTTGTTAGATGGTTGGAAAATAAAAAAAATTTAGATCTGGTCCCGAAGAAACTATCTCATACATGGAGCACTTGTAGAAAAGGTATAGGGTTGGTGGTAAAAAGGATCGATCTCTTTTTATTTCCGAAATATTAATTGAGAGGGATTATCAATGTCCTCAAAGGTAGTTGTTGGTGGATTGTCAAATCATTTGCCAATTTTTTTTGAATCAGTAAAATCAAAGAGTCCCATTGAAATTCAATAGTGATTGGCTCAAAGAGGAAGACTACTACAAGTTTGTCAAGGATTTAGGGATTCCTTTATCCGAAGAAGTAGAGATTTCATTTATTTTCCCCCTAATATTAACGGATTTGTCCATTTATTTTTCATTTCTATTCATTATCCTCTATCCTCAACTAACCTTAATGCCTTTATTTATTACCTTATTATTATTTTTCTTTACGATTATTCTTAATTTTCTAATATCAACGACCTCTTTTTATCCCATTTTTAATACTCTATAATTGTACCATTACTAAATACCTAATATATACCTTAATCCATTTATTCAATACCTTATTATTATTTTAATACTTTATTATTATTTTTCTTTATGATTATTCTTAATTTTCTAATCTCAACGACGTATTTTTATCTCCTTTTTAAAACCTTATAATTTTATGATTACTAAATACTTAATCTCAACAACTATTTCTAATAATTTATTCATTGCTAACTATTACCTTACCAATCCCCTCCTACAATTACAAATTCAACATTGTTTTCTAACATATCCAAATATGTCCATTCTACCCTTCTAAAATAATAATATTTAATATTTCAAAAAAATATATAAAAAATCATTCCCAATATCAATTAGGTCGTAATTCAATGATGAATGGAGAAAGGATTAGTAGTGTAGTACATAGAATTGGTTAAATTTGATGGTTATTTACCCATTTGTTTCCATTTTTAATCATCAAATACGCATGATTTTTAAATTTACACTTCATTAATGATGTTCACTTAATTTTTGAAATCATCGATTTGATGGGAAAATAGAAAATTTACCCGTATCCATATATATTGGAGATTAACTACAATAATGGAGTCAAACAAGGTTGTCCCTTGTCCCCTACCCTTTTTAGCATATACATTGACAAGTTAGAATATTGCTTGGAAAAAACAAGTTGTGTCAACCCTACTCTCTCTGATATAGTCATCAACCTTCTTCTTTACGCTGATGATATCGTTCTTATGGAAATGAGTCATTGTTGGACCTTGACCAATTTTTGAGGATCCTTGGTCAGGTTTTACCTATTTTTGGGACTTTGACAGGCTGTCGAAGGAGGAGCACAAGATGAAGCAGATATCATAGGATCTCAGCCCCTTTTAGGGCCCTTTTTGGGATCCAGGATTATGTAATGGGTATGGGGATGTCAGCCCATGGGTTTACCCATGCTTAGTCCTATTTGGTAATGTATAAATAAGTAGCTAGGCGATGTAAGTAAGCAGTTCTAAGTTAATTGTGCTAAGTGTTGAAGTTCGATCTGTGTGATTGAAGGTGCTAAGTGCTAAGTGGAGATTGATTTTGTGCATATTGTATGAGGCTTGCAGAGCTCAGTGCAAGCAAGTGTAAGATATTGAGAAGAGGCTTAGTGTTGTAACCTATCCCAGGGAAGGAGGATCTAGAGAGGTGCACAGATCTCCTGTCCTCTGCAGAGTAGGGTTTTTGGGGTTCTGTGCATGTAACTGACTAAAGAAGCTAATAAAGAAGACAAAGAGTTGGTGGATGTAGCCCCAGGATAGGGGTGAACCACGTACATGTTGTGTTTCTCTGTTTTGTGCGATGTATTGATGTTTTAACTTGCTTAGTTCTTTGATATAGATGAATGGTAGATAGATATGTTAATGATATATTCTTAAAAGTATGGATGAATACTAGATCTAGTCTATATGGATGTGCTTAGTGCTTGAATATAGTAGATCTGGTTAAATACTGCAATGCTTTGTAATTAGGGTTTAACTACGCTATAAACTAAGACTGGATACTGATGAATTATAACTATTAAGTGCCCTGTAAGGTGTTACAGTCATAGATCTGTGTCCCAGCTAATGTTGCAGACATTGGAGTCCTGCAACCACCCCTACCTCTACCTCGGGTGAAACTTCATCTACCTCACAAGTGTTGTTGAAAGGGAAGGTAGTTAGGGTTTTGTTGGTGCACTATTGTATCGTTGAACCCTGGGTCTACCCCTGTTCCAATAAATGGTTTTATTGCTGGGACATAAATTGTGATTGTTGAGAACTAAGGAAAGAGAAGCTTTGTGTGAAGTTCCGACCTGAATTGTGAAAGCTCTGTGCATGGATCTGTCTCTCTAATGTGAATTATTCTACTCGATCAGTGAAGCTCTATGCTAAGAAAATAAGTTCGGTCTGAAGAAAAGAGGTAAGACGTGAACTCTTTTTTCTTTGAGAAAGGTAAAAGTGAGAATTTTATTCTTAAAGAGGTAAGATCTGCAAGCTTTGTGCTATGATAGAGGTAAGAATAGTGAAAAGTTTTAGATCTAGAAGATTTGTGCTCTACTAAAGATATGATTAGTGGAATTTTTTTTTTTAAAGTATGGATCTAGGTATGTTTGATAAGATTTAGCATAGCTTGAAAACTAGGGCACTAATAGATGAAAGAAGATTTGATATGACTAGATCTGATAAGAATAGTGAAAGATATGTTATACCTATGCATAGAGAGAATCTTTGGACTAACAAATGGATGCAGGATCCTAGAAAGAATTTTTTGTCAGTTAGCTACTATGATCCTAGTGCACAGTACAGGAAAGGTTGGGGATCATTTAAAATAAAACGAGGATTAACCCTTTGTTATGGTTGCAAAAGATCGGGACATCTGGCTAAGGAATGCCCTGGTATAAGATCTAGTTGTCTTTGTTGTAGAGCTATGTATAAATGAAGTATTGGATTGCCCTAGAATGATTGCTAAATTTGAAAGAATGAATCTGAACCAAGAAAACTGTAAGGCATATCTAGAAACTGAGATTATGGTAGAACCTGAGAAAAAATAAGAAAAAGTATCACTACAGATGAAAGAAACCCTGAATGACCACTGACATATTAGCTTATCAGAGATCTTCAAAGAAAAAGAGTGCATTGAAGCAATAATAGGAGACTTCGACATTGACTGTGTTCTGGATGAGAAAACACAGGTGAATATCTTGACAAAAAGAACTTGGGAACTTTTAGGAGAGCCTACGATGATTCCTTCATTGGGAGGAATAGGATTATTCAAAGGAAAATTGATAACCCTATGTGGAAGACTGGCCTAGATATCTATGAGTACTCATGGAACTTCAACAGAGGAAGATTTCGAGGTTGTTAAATTTATTGAGAACAACGCTCCATTTACTATGTTACAAGGAAAACCTTGGATTGAGAAGGACCGGAGTAGAAGGAAAGAAGAAGAAGTCTTAGAGAATAAGAAGCACGAATTAAAATATTTCATGACTAGGAGGATTTTGCATTTGATTGAAGAACGTGAGAATAGATTGAAGATACTTAGGACTGGAGACTTGGATGTCGAAGTTGGAAGGACACACGAGGTATAGGAGAGTAGAGCATCTACCCCAGCTAGAGAAGAAGTATTACCCGTGCACCCTACAAAATAATCTCAACAACATGAAGTTACTATGCCAAAAGAAGACAAGAATCAAAATGGGAAGACGAATAATGAGATGAAGCTCACTGGAAAGAAGGCTTGAAAGCTCAGCAAGAAGAGAGAAAAAATCGAAAATTTATAGAAGGTTCCAGAGGGAACTTCGCAAAGGGAAAATTTACAAAATAGGAACTTCGTCGGGATATCAGAACAATGTCACATGGCAGTTCTCCATAGCAAAGCAATATAGCCATTGGGAATAGTATAACCATTAGACCGATACCTCGAATGGGTAGAAAGGAATTTATTGTCAGAAATATCACCACTAGATTGTTGGGACCGCGCTTTAATGGAAAAAACTGAATCAATGAAGGTCTCTTGTCCGTTGGAAAGATATGTTACGTTGTTGTCTACTTATTCCGTCGACTGTTGCATCGAGAACCCTTTTGAGAATTGTATCAGAGAGAACTCATTTCTACTGTGCTATGATTAGTAAGATCAACACCAGTTCTATTGTTTTGTGCACTCATTTATCCATCCGATCTAAGCATGTATGTCAAACGGGCTCATCGCTGTGGAGAAAATCATCGAATAATTTCTCATAGATCCCATGGCCACGAGAGTAATGTTTGAAAGTATTCAAGAATCCTCGAAGAGAAGAGTACAAGCCTCTCTGTCGACCGCTCGTGGATCCGAACCACCCCGAGTCATCACAAAAAAGAGAAACAAGCATAGAGATGACCTAGAAAATGTGAAGATGATCCCGACCATATTGCCCGATTACATCCCGCCTCTAGCTAGCGCGGTGAGTCAATATAGTGTGCCAAGAGATTTTGAGTACACCATGGTTACTGCGTACCTCCCGAAGGGGATATGCACAGTAAGAGCGCAGCAGGAAAAGATCGCAGTGTTGAAATTCAACGACTTCAACCTCGGAGATCAAAAGAACCATAGCATGCTCGCCCTGTAAAAATACTTGACCAGGACAAAGGGGAAGAATTAAAAGATAATCCCTCAGTCATGGACGATAAATGTCACACAGTCCACCCTGTGGAATGTAATGAAAATCACACACTTGGGAAGGCACCAGAAAGTTAACGCCTGTGTTAAGTTACTCATTTCATGTTACCATGGTGGCTACTTATGGCTTGATCATCGTATCATAGTCGATCTGACGTTGATCCATAGGATCGTACGATTGAGTATGCAAGGACCTGATCCACAGGACTTCTATCCGGGAAAAGCCACAGATTGCGCACTAGCACAGAAGATGAAGGATACATTCGACGATTTTGAGAAGGGGACATGAGGCTACAAGGTAGCTTCCATCCATAATGACACAATGCGTCTAGCATGTCAGTTAATTGCAGGGAAACTAGTATGAAAGAACCGACCCACGCAAGTCACAGGCTTCATCATTGACCTTGTAGGGATGTGCGTGGAGGGTCTACAGATGAACTGGGAGAAGTACCTAGTTAATTAGCTTGAACTGGATTGTCATGAAGCATAGGATCAGGGCTATGAATTCCATTTTAGCTGGCTCCTGATCCTCATTTCGTTTGTTTCTTGATAAATGTCAGAAGGTGCGACCTTCCCAGACATCGAGTCATTCGAGCTACTTGATGTGAAGTTCACCACACTCTGGTACTCAAGCGATATGAGAAAACAATGGTAGTCGAATGTTGTTTTTCACACGTATTACCTCTAGTTGAAGAGATCCATCCAAGATGAACCTCGCATGACTCTGAACACCCTACAGAGGTTTCGACCCCTGATGAAGTTATGTGCAGATCGACACTTCATCTACATTACAACGTGAGTAGACGAGCATAAAGAGGAGCTTCATTCATACTACAAGCTCACGGAAGAGGACCTTGAGGAGATCACTAAGGACTGGTCGACATACCTCCTTATTCCCACAGACCCTGCAAAGATGTCTAACCCTGACAGCCCAAAGACCATGCATAAAGAACATGATACACCAGGACACAATAGAAGGAAGAAGACCGAAGTGTTCCAAGACTTAAGTAGTGCCTCAAATAAGACTTCTTCAGTATCACCTGACCGAGGGGGTGATGACGAAGTAGAAGAGATAAATGGAAAAGAATCTGAACATAACCAAGGAGAAGTAACAACACCTAGAGATGAGACCGATCCCCTGAAGAAGAGGAAGGTTTCTCCCCCGAAACCTTCTTCTAGGAAGAAATATAGAGCCATCGTGACCAAGATGCAGATTGTACTCACTACCGATGATTTTGACTTCATCATAGCAACTCTAAATGACACCTCATGGGTAAGCGTGGAGAAACAAGAAGCCAAGCAGGATGAAATGTACAACAAAATTGAGGTAGAAATATGAGGGGTACAGGAGGCCCTTCAGTCTAGTCATGTAGTGTCCATTGTGCCCCTACCATTAGGAGAACTAGAGTTGGGAGATGAGCCAACCCAAATCCATCGACTAGCAGATGCAATCGAAGCTCGCCTTCATTGAGGACAAGAAGAAACAGATCAAGCCACCTAGGCCTTGAAGCATGTGCAAGGAGTACTCATAGAACAAAGCCAAGTTGCAGAGCAGGAGAAGGTTTCTCTCAAGGAAAAATTGGAAGAGGAGAAAACACAGATACAACAAGAAAAATAACAGTTGCTCGCAGAGCAACTCGAAGTGAAAGACGCTGTCAATGGAGCACTTCGCTATGTGAAAGGCTTAGAGACATAGGAAGAACACTGAGTCATGCATCAAGTAGAACAACTCACATAAGCTATCCAACAATTACAACAATGAATAGCAGACTTAGAGCTCCATGCAGTGCCCAACACTACGCAGGATGTAAGGGATCAAAGAGATGCAACTGCTCGAGGGGCAGTTGAGAGAATAAAGGCCCTTGCCATGGAATGCAAGCAACTGAGTGATCAAAGTGCCCAGACGTATGAGTGACTCATTGAAAATCTAGAACTGAAGACACTAGAGTCATAGCTCCAAGAGGTGAAGTATCAAGCAGAAATAATACAGGCACAGTTGAAGCCCCTGTCAGTTGTTGAAAGAATGAAGCAATCCAAAGAACAACATAGTGCTCAATAGCAGGTCCACCCCATTCAAAGTAGAGTCATGGAATTGACTCAGAGTCTCCAACCTATACACGATGGGGCTTGCCAGCTATTCACAGAGATCGAAGGCCAAGGAGCAGAACTGGAGCATGTTGTCACTGCAGTAGAACAACGCCTAGAGGGACCTGTCAATGAATCTGTTATCTAGGAGTTCATTGAACAGGAGGTCATGGCACAACAACAAGTCGAAGTAGCTCGAGCCAAGATCAAGGATTTTGAGAAAGAATTATCCAGATCAGAGTGACTCGGGATGAGTCATAGGTGAGTGTTGGGGGCATGTTGGCCCTTGACCAAGTTTTGAGGATCCTTGGTCAGGTTTGACCTATTTTGGGGACTTTGACAGGCTGTTGAAGGTGGAGCACAAGATGAAGAGGAGATGGCAGGATCTCGACCCCTTTTAGGGCCCTTTTTGGGATTCAAGATTATGTAATGGGTATGGGGATATCGTCCCATGGGTTTACCCATGCTTAGGCATATTTTGTAATGTATAAATAAGTAGCTAGGCGATGTAAGTAATCAGTGCTAAGTTAATTGTGATAAGTGTTGAGGTTTGATATGTGGGATCGAAGGTGCTAAGTGCTGAGTGGGTATTGGTTTTTTGCATATTGTATGAGGCTTGCAGAGCTAAGTGAAAGCAAGTGTAAGAGATTGAGAAGAGGATTAGTGTTGTAACCTAGACCAGGGAAGGAGGATCTAGCAAGGTGCATAGATCTCCTATTCTCTACGGACTAGATTTTTTGGGGCTCTGTGCATGTAATTGATTGAAGAAGCTAATAAAGAAGATGAAGAGTTAGTTGGCATAGCCCCAGGGTGGGGGTGAACCATGTACATCCCATGTTGCTCTGCTTTGTGCGATGTATTGATGTGCTAACTTTCTCAGTGCTTTGATATAGATGAATGGTAGATAGATATCCTAATTCTATATGCTTAATAGTATGGATGAATACTAGATCTGGTCTATATGGATGTGCTTAGTGCTTGAATACAATAGATCTGGTTAAATACTGCAATGCTCTGTAATTAGGGTTTAACTACGTTGTAAACTAAGACTGGATATTGATGAACTATAAATGCTAAGTGCCCTATAAGGTGTTACAGTCATAGATCTGTGTCCCAGCTAAGGTTGCAGACACTGGAGTCTTGCAACCACCCTTGCCTCTACCTTGGATGAGACTTCATCTTCTTCGTAGGTGTTTCCAAAAGGGTCGACTGTTAGGGTTTTGTTGGTGTGCTATTGTAGCGTTGAAACTTGGGTCTTCCCCTATGCCAACAGTCCCCATGATCTTGAAAACCATTTAAGAATACTCAAGGATTTTTTCGCCAATATGGGTATGACTGTTAATATTGATAAGACTAAGGTCATGATTATTAAATCCAATAAGATCACTTATGATACCTTCGTATATGAAAACAACAACTTGGAGGAAGTGACTTCATACAAATATCTTGGAATTGATTTCCACCACAATCTCAACTGGAATTATAGCACTGATAAAAGGATTATTGGGGGATGGAAAGGTTATTATGGGCTTGAAAACAATTGTAAATCAACCGATGTTTGGATTTGGGATAAGAAAAAAATCATCTTTCAGACTCTTGTTACACCTGATATTCTTTATGGATCTGAAGTATAGGGATGTAGTATATCTCGTGAATCCTGGAGGAAGATAGAGCACACACAAAATACTTTTATAACCTATAATCTCAAAATTAAAGGAAATACACCCTATCCCATCCTCCTCTTAGAAACAAGCCTCTCCCACATTGAGAGAATGACTATGACTAGATACCTAATGTATAAGAACAAGTTAAACAACATGGAATACAATATCCTCCATAAAATGTCTTCAAAATCAAGTTGTAACCACCATCGGATCAAGCGAGGATGGCATAAAGATGCTCGGTCTTGGCTAAACTATTGGGGAATCATGGAAGACACCATTTTGCAGAATAAAGATACTATTAAAAATATCATCAAATCAAAATTTAATGAGAAAATATGGTGTGATAAAGAGTTAGAGGAAAAATAAAATTAAGTTATTATAAGGATGTAATCAACCCTAATCTAGAATATCAAAATTATCTATCTGTTTTGACAAGTGTAAAGAAAAAAAAATCATTTCTAAGATAAGAACAAATTCTCACGAGCTCCATAGTGAAATTGAGTGTTGGTCAATTCCTAAAATTCCATGGGATGAAAGAGTGTGCCACCTTTGTGAGACTAAGAAGGTTGAAGATGAAAATCACTTTCTCTTAGGTTTTTCATCCTATACCCATATTAGATCTCATTTTCAAAATATTTGTCACACTAGAAATCTTCCTAATGTCTTAACTCAACATAACTATGGTGATCTTGGAAAGATTCTCTTAATGCATTTCGAGCACATAAACAAAAGAAAATTCTAAAGAATTGAAAGTAATCACTTACCCTCTTAAGGTCGTATAGACCAATTAGGTCTTAGGGGACACTAATCATCATCATCATCATCATCATCATCATCATCATCATCATCATCATCATCATCATCATCATATATATATATATATATATATATATATATATATATATATATATATATATATATATATATATAATAACAATTTCCTAAATTTGAATGTTGATTTTTCTGTAAATCATACATAACACTTATAAAAAAGGTCATGCATAGTACAAGTTACAAATTCTATAGCATATGGAGATTGCAACTTGCAATTTGCATTCATAGCACATTGCGTAACTTGAAAATATTATAGAAAAGACTCTGCATGTGCACACCTGGACAGATGCTCACAACTTACAAATCACAGGGATTCTTTGGAAATTAGACTGTATAACATACTACATGATGCTCACAACTTACAAATCAAGGGGATTCTTTGGAAATTAGACAATATCACATCCTACAGGTTGAAAATTGAAGATTGAGAGCGAAGAAAACATGCATCTATCTAGAGAGGTAACGCTCATTAATGGAAATTGAAACTATCCACAGAGGTAAGGCTCATTAATGGAAATTTCCTTCATTTGGTGGAAGCTACAAAACACATTATTGCACTTATTTTCTCATGATATTCAATTTTTGAGAATCCACATTTAAATACCTTCCCACCTACATTTTTAATGTCTTCTTGAATCTTGATAATAACAATAATCAATGATAATAACAATAAGTTTCTATTTAAAAAGGAAAATCCAAAATAATTGAGTAATATTTATTATTTCATTATATTAATAAAAATAATTATTTCAAATTTTGCAATCAATAACTATTATTATTATTTTTACAACAACCATTCCTAACTACTTTTTTCCTTTTCCCCTAGGTTGTAGCTATCTTGGCATCATTGCATGCATAGTGCTTAGTCTTTGGTCAATTTTTTTAATACAATGATTGGATCTATGTGGCATTAAGGCATAGAAAGAAGTTGGAACCTCTTATTTGTTGTTTTTCAAAATTGAAACTGTGTACAAGAACATAATCTATTAAGTTTGTTTTGTTTAAATTTGTTAAGCTTTTTTGTTTATAATATTAATAGTGTTGTATTTCATGTGAAACAATTTGATGATGTTATGTTAAATGCAATTTCATAATAATTTTTTGTGTGAACAAAAACACATATGACACATAATATTTAAATGACCAGCGAAAATAAAAATAAAATATCATTAGAAGGGAAGTTTTAAGAACAAACCCCTCATAAAAAATTTACTTGATGGTTAGGAATGCCCCTCAAATTTATACCCTGGTTAGGAGTGCCATTGATTGTAGTTTATTAATCTCTATAAAATTATGCACCCTTGTTTTAAGGAGCATGTGAGTGTGTATTATAATAACTCCTAGTCTAATTGTTCTATTTTTTTTTTCTTTTTTGGGGGATATTTTCCGATGATATTTACTTGAAATCACACAAGAAATTATTGGATATGTAAATTGGTTAATTTTGTATAATTCGAGAGGAGTAATTTTTTTAACAATGGATTCAATAAGTTGAATCCATTTTTTACATTAAAAACTACAATTTAAAAAACATAAAGTTGTGATTTTGTATCAAATACTAGTGAAAAAAAAATGAACAATTAAACCAAGCCTTATAATAATTTAGCAATTTCTTTAATGATTCCATATACCTCTTCTCATTCACATACTTGAGGTCAATGCTTAAAAATCGAAGCTGTTTTAGTTAAGAGACTTGATGTCGATGTTTTATGTTTCCCAACATATATGCTTTCTTATACACAACAAAATTCTAGTTGTATTTCAAAATATTTATTTCTTTATATTTATATTTGTAATTATAATTATAATTATATATATAGATATAGATATTAAAAAAATTCTCCATAAAGAGGAGAAGAATTAGGTCATCCTTGTCCCCAAAGGTAAAGTGCAGAAAGGAAGTCTCTTTATGAAGAGACAATTTTTTAAGATTAAAAATAAAATAGTTTATCTTTCATTGTTAGTTCATATAAAAGTAAGCTTCTATGTATATATAAGTATCAATACGTTTTGAATTATAGAATCATTTCATATTTTAATTTTAAATTTTAGATTTTTCTTACTTTACTTTAATCATAATATTATTTAATTTGTGATTTGTTTGAGAGGAAATACATATTTTTAAGGATTAGATCTACTCAAGTTGTATATATATGTCTACATAAAAGGTCGGTTATATATATATATATATATATATATATATATATATATATATATATATATATATATATATATATATATATATATATATATATATATATATAATTTTAATGCATTCAGTGACATGAACATCTCCTCTATATTGGGTTGTATTATGCACACACAAATTTTTATTTTTTTTATTATTTTAATATTCTATTATTATTTTAATGTGTTACTAGTAAGGACAATCATTTAATATGAAGGAACTAATATTTTAGATATTTTCATATTTAATGGTTTGTGTAATTGTATTCTTTTAGTTGAACTGACTTTATTTTCATTATTGTAATTTTTTTTTAATTGAATAAACTTTATTTTTATTATTTTTAATTTTTTAATGTTACTTTATATTAATATATATTTTTTGTATGTTAGTTATTGTATTGGATCCTGAAAAAAGCTACAAATGATTAAATGTCCTAGCGTACATGGCAGTGGTGCCCTTTTGGAAAACCACCGTTGTCCTTAGTACCAAAAAAATGATGTTTCTTAGTCATACTTGGCAACGGTGCCCTTTCGGGAAACCACCACTCTCAGTTGTTCAAAAACTAAGGTGTGCCATGTCGATGCCATGCATGATAGATAATATTAGCTAGAAATATATAAAATAAGAGTAAATTTTGACCAGCCTTCCCTGGTTGCCTGTGAACAAAGTTCGACGTAAACATGGTGACAGATAAAAATCAGAAACCTGGACCGAGTCTAGGCCCAGTGTATACACGTCGTACCTGTGACTTGTCCTTGTTTTGGTCCATCATTTCCTATCGGAGGTCTTGGAGGAAGGCCATCAAATTGTCAACCCGTCTCCATCAATCAACCTCTCTATTCTGCATGTCGAGCATGATTGTCTCAAGCTCCCTCAAGTCCCGTTTGATGTCGCTCAGGTCCCTTTGAAGGTTTCTTACGGTGTCCATGTCTGGTGCAAAGTCTCAATAACCATTGCCTGGAGAGATCGTGGAGGCCGATGAGGTGGAGGGGNGGAGGTCGATGAGGTGGAGGGGGAGAGGCCGGGGGGAGGGGGTTGGCGAGGGGGAGAGGGAGGAGGTGGAGGACGAAGAGGGGGGGAGGGAAGGGGAGGCGCATAGCCCAACGAATTAAGAAAGAGGTCAAACCACTCGACCCTACAACCATAGGGGTTCGAGAGGGGAAAGAGATCAGTGGTGGGCTGATTGAGGGGCTGAACGGGGATGGAAACTTCGATTGGGGCCAGGATGGGGGGAGGTTCAGCTACAGGAGGAGGAAGGTGAGCTACCGCTTCCTCAAGGGCCAATTCGGGGAAAAATTCCACCTCAGGTGGATGGTCGTGAATGGGCATGTCAGCTAGAGGTATGATTGGGGGAAGGTCGGCCTCAGAAGGATGGTCGGGGTGGGCAATTTTCTTCCCCTGGCCTCATACCAGGCGACGCCCCATTTAGCCTTGCCCCTGCGGTGAAAAATGCCAAATTCCAGAGTTAGTCTTGGGAAGGAGATGAGGCCCGAGCTTGCAGAGCTGGGAGCCCAAGGAAGGCTGCACCAGAGGGGAGGTGAATTGTGCACAGAAAAATTGGGAGCGGAGAGTAAGTTTTGCACCAGAGTGAGAGCAAGGAAATGAGAAAGTGAGCCAAGAAAAACCCCACGCAGTGCCATGAATTCGTCTGCATTCCAGAGCATCCGGCTCGTGTGATTGCAGGTTTGCATCGGAGGAATGAATGGTGGGGGTGGCATGATGACGTTCATGAGGTGACAAAGAGGGTGGGATGGGACTGGTTGGGTGTTAGGTGGTTGGTCGCCTGTCCAAGTGGCCTCCCTGTGTCGTGGTTTCCTATTGGGGTTAAAAATGCCCCATCTGGGGGCCAATCCTTAGTGCTTGCTATGTTTCTGCCAGCAATAACAGTGGGATAGGAGGGATTCGACGTGGGGGAGCATGCGAAGACACCCTCCTTTAGCTCGACCCTGATATTTGCCAACAAGTCAGCCAGTTGATTTTCCGTTCTCCTAATATGGGAAGGGTGGATTATCCATTGTGGTTGAAGAGTGGATTTGATATAAGCTCGTTCATGAGTCTCTAGCTCGAAGAAATTTTCTCTAGGTCAACCCCATTAAGGAGATGGGAGAGGATATTGATGACAATTTGTGAGTCCCCATCAACTATGATAGGAAATAACTCTTGTTCTGCGGCCGCTTGTAGGCCATAGAGTAGTCCCCAAACTTCTGCAGCGTTGTTAGTGTTGTGCCCAAGGTTTCCTGTTGTAATGTGTAGGATTTCCCATTTTCTATTGTGAATGACAACACCATATCCTGTAGGTCCTAGATTCCCTCTAGAGGCCCCATCGAAGTTTAGTTTGTGGCACCCTATGGGTGGAGCTTCCCAGTGGGTGGGGCTATGCTTACACTAGACAATGGTGGAGGCTGAGCTTCCAGGAGTTAAGGATGATACTATCATTAGGGGGGGAATTTAGATCTTGAGATGTCTAGGGGTGCAGGGAGATGGTTTCATTGAGATTGGAGTGGATTGTGGTCCAGACTTCTTGCCAGGTTCTGGTGACTGTTTGAAAGATTCGTCTGTTCCTTTCTTCCCAAATTTTCCAGATAATGAAACCGATAGCAGCTGCTAGATTTTGTTGAGGATGGGGATTGGAAATTCGTGCTTCTCAATCTTTGTATTGTTTCCCGGAGTCCCATGTAGTTCCTGTCTATCATTCTCATTAAGCAAGCATTGTGGTCCCAAATGCTCGAGCTATAGGTGCACAAGTTTAGGAGATGATTTTGAGTCTCCTCCTCTGAACCACATAGCTGGCACCTGGATGGGCCAATGAAGCCCCTTTTCCTGAGGTTGTCCCAGGTGAGAATGTTGTTGTGCACAACAAGCCAAAGGAAGGTGTTGTTTTTCGACCAGTATTTTATTTCCCATATTTTGCTCCAAATCTCTTTCTGTTGTAAAGAGTTGTGGCCTACTCTTAGCTAGTACGCTTCATGGATGTTGAAGGTGCCTGTGGTGGAGTGTCACCATATGAGAATTTCATTTCTATGCTGACTGAGAATGTTTCGCAATTTGAGGTGTGCCTGCAGAGGTTGGAGATTGATATCGGTGGGGATGTCCAGGTCCTCATGTGAATTCTTCCAGGTGTGCTAGATTTCCCTTAGGCTATTTGGGGTCCAGTAATCCTTCACTTTGGTGAGTCCTGCTTCAGTGGTTAAGGGAATGAAGGCGTTGAGATTCGGATCAATATTTATGGCTGGGAGTTGTTGCCAAGAATTGCTCCAAAATAGTGTTGAAGACCCACTTTGCAATTCCTAGAATGAGTGGTCTGTGATGAGTCCCCGATTGTTTCTGGCTGCATTCCAGATGAGCAAGCCTAGACACTGAGCACTCCATCTAATGAGCTCTTTTTCAGGGAAGGTGGGGGTGTATTTTTTCCTCCAGAGACGTTCCCAAAGGTCTTGGTGTCTCTTTAACCATCGCCACCAATTTGTTTCATTGAGGAATTTGTTGAGTATGGCTGGGTCTTTGAGGCCAAGGCCCCCTAAGATCTTTGGTTTTCGTACTTTTTTCCAGATTACCAAGGTAAATTTGCTCCTCTCTTTGGTGTCCTTCCAGAGAAAACTTCTTTGTATGTTTCTTAGAGTGTTGAGAATGAAATTTGGGGTTGCCAGCGCAAAACAAGCGTAGATAGGGAGGGCTTGTCAGAATGATTTAAGAAGGATGAGGCAGCCAAGAAGATTAAGGGATCAAAAGGTTCAGGAGGAGAGTTTCTTGTGGAAGTTGGAAAGCATGGAGTCCCAGGAAGCATTTCTTAGTGGATTATCAATGAGGGGGATTTCCAAATAAATAGAAGGGAGGGTACTGCAGGTGAAGTCCAGGATTTGGGTGAGGTGGTTTTGGATCTCATGAGGTGCATTGAGGAAGAATACTTGAGATTTGGTCGTGTTCACCTCCATGCCTGAGGCCTCGTAGAAGAGGTTTAAGATGGATCTGAAATGCAGAGCTTCTTTGGCGGTAGAAAGTCCAATGAGAAGAATGTCGTCCATGAATTGACTATGGGATATGGGGGGGAGATGCCATGGGGGGTGAGGCCAGAGAGAGAATTATCAGTGATGGCCGCCTTGATAGTACGACTCAGTCCTTCTTCCATAAGGATGAAAAGGAAGGGCGACAGTGGGTCACATTGCCTTATTCCTCGTGAGGGGGAGAAAGGTTTCGTCGGAACACCATTGATGATAATGGAGAACAAGGCTGAGGAAGTAAGATTCACAATCTAGGTGACCCATATAGGATCAAATCCAAAGGCAAGGAGGTTTGATCTCAAATAGATACAACTTAACTTATCAAAGGCTTTAGAGAGATCCATTTTTAGGAGCATACCTTGAGTTTTTGTTGAGTGTAGCGAGTGAATGATTTTGTGGTCTAGGATGATGTTGTCCATGATTTGTCCGCCTTCCACATAAATGGATTGTTCTGAGGAGATAAGGAATGGAAGAATAGGTTTGAGGGGAGTTGCAATGATTTTCGTTAGGAGTTTGTAGATGACGTTACAAAGGGCGATAGGCCGGAAGTGCGAGGGGGAGGTGTTGTTGTTTTCTTTGGGTATGACGGTGAGAAAGGTCACATTGAGAAACTGAAGAACCTTCCCAGAGAATCTGGAGTCTTCGATGATTTCCCAAACATCTTCTTGAATGATGTTCCAGCAGTAGTGGAAGAAGTTTGAGGTGAAACCATCTGGTCCTGGAGATTTTCCCAGTGGGGTATCCCTAAGAGATTGCTCGACCTCCTCCTAAGTGATCGGTCTCATGAGTGCCTCGTTCTGCTCTTTGGTGACCTCCTTGGGAATGTTTCTGAGAATTGCATCAATGACTTGCTTTATGTTGATTGGGGATTCCTTCAGAAGATTTTTGTTGTAGGAAAGAAGATCTTTTTCTATGTCTGCACATTGTTGAATTTCGGTCCCCTATTCTGAGACGAGATGGGTGATGTGATTGGTGTGCCGACGTTGAACCATGGATTTGTGGAAGATTTTTTTTTTTTTTTTTACCCTCATTTAGCCATTGGATGCAGGATTTTTGTCGCCAGAGTATATCTTCCTGCATCCTTGTTTCTGTGATCTGGTTGCTTAGTATAAGTTCCTGCTTCTTTAGGGAATCCGTCAGTCCTTGAGACCGAATCTACTGTTGGAGAGTTTGCATTTGTTGATTAAGACTTACCTGTGCTTGCAAGATGTTTCCAAAGGTGGCCTTGTTCCAAGATTTGAGTTGAAGTTTAAGGTTTTTAAGCCTCTGTTGAAATTTGCACATCGAGGTTCCTGTTTGAGTGGCCAACTCTTCCCACCATTGTTGAATGTTTGTTTGGAAGTCTGGGTGTGTTAACTAGAATTTTTCAAAGAGGAAGGGTTTTCTGCCTGGGGTGCCATCAATGTTGAGAGTCAGTAGTATCAGCCAATGTTCTGACTCCAGGGTGTCGATGACTGTGGCATTCTAGGATAGGTTGTCCAACATTATGGATTCCGAAATGAGGAAGCAATCTAATATACTGGAAACATGCTGAGCCCCCGAGCATCTGTTGAACCAGGTGAAGGGCCCATTGTCCATACTAGCATCAATAAGTTTCAGTAGGCCAATGTTATGGTTGAAAAGCTCACTGTCATTACCCAAGGTGTGAGTGCCCCCCTTTTTTTCCTCCATACCTATGAGCATGTTAAAGTCTCCTCCAAGGATCCAACATTGGGATCCAATGTGGTTGGCTATCCAATCCAAATGGTGAAGGAAGGATTCCTTGTCTCTTAGTCGAGGAGGTCCATAGATGTTTGTGATTTAGCCCTGTTTGTTTGAGCCAATGAGGCGGAAGGAGGCTGTGATGGTCCATTTTGAAGTGAATAAGTCATTCAATAAAACTATGTTTGGATTCCAGAGCATGGCTAAGCTGCCCGCTGCCCCTTTGGCATCCACTACCACCTGTTGGGATTGCTTCCAACATTTTTGAAGAGTGGAAGAAGATTCCTCTCCTGTACACTTTGTTTCCTACAGGAGAAATATGTCTGGTTGGTCCTTCCTGATTCTCTCTTTGAGAAGAACTTGTTTTCTCTTGGCGTTAAGACCCCTTATATTCCAGGATATTATCTTCATGAGGACGATGGGGGTTGGAGGGGAGGGAAGTTGTCCGAGATCAAATGAATTTGTCCTAAGTTGACGAGGAATTTGCCAACATCTTGAATGAGTTGATGTTTTGGTTTTCGGCCTCTCTTTTTCTCATCTTTTGCAGGTTTCCATTGTTCTTTTGAGGTGCCTTTTTGGATTCCTAGATTTGAGTTGGTGCACGTTGATCCTCTTGTAGAGGAGTCGAGGAAGACTTTTTGTACTTTGCGCAGTTGATCTGATGGTATAGTGTATAGTTGTTGCTTGCAATAGGCTTGTTCCAGATGTGCCATATCTATACCTGCTAGCTCCTGATCCTCTAGGTCCAGATCTGGATCTCCTATATCGATTCCAAGTTTTTTAGGGAGAGAGGGCTCAGTGACAATGGACTGCGAAGGAGCTGAGACAATGTGGTCATGAATGGTAGGGATTTTGCCGGTCCCTGGGGTTGTTAGAGGATTGGTTGAAGAGGAGGGGGTATCCAAAGTGGTTTGAAGGGCTTCAAAGGAATTTTTGGTAGGGGGTCCAGGGGGGGATCTAAGGTGGAGATTTTTTAGTTGGGTGTCTTCTTCAACCCATGACTTGGGTGAAAACGTCCTTGGATTTGTCAAGGTCTTCTAGAGAAGGTTTGGTAGGGTTATTTAAAGGGCATTCACAGAAGAGATGCCCATGTTCATGGCATTTGTGACAACGGAAGGGAAGGTGCTCATAGTCGAGGGTTTGGGACCATTCTTCAACTTGGTAATCTAGGGTGATGGCTCATGGGAGGGGTTTAGAGATATTCAAATAAACACAAATGTGGGCATAAGAAATACACCATCGTTGTCTTGTCGCCTCCGAGGCTTTGACATAGATTCTGATGGTTTTTCCAATTCCTGCTAGGATCTCTTCAAGCCAAAATTCCTGTGGGAGTGAGTATAGTCGCAATCAGACCGGGGCATGGGTGAAGTCTTCATTTTTCGGGCTGAATCTCTCTGTCCAGAAGTGGAGAAAGAGGTCTGTCGAGTTGTAAAAATACAACCCTCCTTCAAAGATTCAATTTATGTCCTCCAGGTTGTGCAGTATTATTGTAAAGAAGCCTTTTGGTCCAAGTTGGAGGTCATAGTGACCCTTAGGCTTCCACCAATGCCGAATCCATTTGACCAGGTCTTTTTCCAAGGCCATAGCCCCAAGAATTTCCCTATGAGAGCGAAATCTCTCATATATTATTTCTGATCTTCTATTCTCGGAGAGCTGATGATATATTTGGGGGCGACCGGTCTTGCAGAATGCATTTTTCGGGTTCCCAGCTGCGAGTAGTTTTCAGGTGACTAGTTTCTGGATCGATTTCCATCGGCTTCTCCTTCGACATTTCTTCCTCCAAGATTATCTGTCGCATTCCTTTCAGGAGTTTGAAGGTCGGCCGTTTGAAGTGTTGGGGCTGTGCTCATTGGTCGTGATGATGTTGTAGGAGGGGTCCGAGTGCCTTTTTGGATTCCTAGATTTGAGTTGGCACAAGTTGATCCTCTTGTTGAGGAGTTGAGGAAGACTTTTTGTACTTTGCGCAGTTGATCTGATGGTATAGTGTATAGTTGTTGTTTGCGATAGGCTTGTTCCAGATGTGCCATATCTATACCTGCTAGCTCCTGATCCTCTAGGTCCAGATCTAGATCTCCTATATCAATTCCAAGTTTTTCAGGGAGAGAGGGCTCAGTGACAACGGACTGCGAAGGAGCTGAGACAATGTGGTCAGGAATGGTGGGGCTTTTTCCAGTCCCTGGGGTTGTCAGAGGATTGGTTGAAGAGGAGGGGGTATCCAAAGTGGTTTGAAGGGCTTCAAAGGAATTTTTGGTAGGGGCTCCAGGGGGGGATCTGAGGTGGATCTTTTTTAGCTAGGTGTCTTCTTCAACCCATGACTTCGGTGAAACCATCCTTGGATTTGTCGGGGTCTTCCAGAGAAGGTTTGGTAGGGTTATTTAAAGGGAATTCACAGAAGAGATGCCCATGTTCGTGGCATTTGTGACAATGGAAGGGAATGTGCTCATAGTCGAGGGTTTGGGACCATTCTTCATCTTGGTAATCTAGGGTGATGGCTCTTGGGAGGGGTTTAGAGATATTCAAATAAACACAAATGCGGGCATAAGCTATACACCATCATTGTCTTTTCGCCTCTGAGGCTTTGACGTAGATTCTAATGGTGTTGCCAATTCCTGCTAGGATCTCTTCAAGCCAAAATTCCTGTGGGAGTGAGTATAGTTGCAACCAGACCGAGGCGTGGGTGAAGTCTTCATTTTCTGGGTTGAATCTCTCTGTCCAGAAGTGGAGAAAGAGGCCTGCTGAGTTGTAGAAATACGACCCTCCTTCGAAGATTTGATTTATGTCCTCCAGTTTGTGCAGTATTACTGTAAAGAAGTCTTTTGATCCAAGTTGGAGGTCATGGTGACCCTTAGGCTTCCACCAATGCTGAATCCATTTGACCAGTTCTTTTTTCGAGGGCCATAGCCCCAAGAATTTCCCTATGAGAGCGAAATCTCCCATATACTGTTTCTGATCTTCTATTCTCGGAGAGCTGATGATATATTTGGGGGCGACCGGGGCTTGCAGAATGCATTTTCCGGGTTCCCAGGTGCGAGTAGTTTTCAAGTGACTAGTTTCTGGATCGATTTCCATTGGCTTCTCCTTCGACATTTCTTCCTCCAAGATTATGTGTTGCATTCCTTCCGGAAGTTTGAAGGTCGATCGTTTGAATTGGTTGGGGCCATGCTCCTTGGTCGTGACGGTGTTGTAGGAGGGTGCCAAGTGCCCTCCTCCTCGGTATCCATGAGCGCAGTAGTTGCAGGACAAGCGACTGGGTACGAGGCTGAAACCCTAGCGCAGCAGTTGCAAGACAACCAAGTACGAGGCTGAAACCCTAGTGCAGCGATGGAATAATCAACATTTGTTTTACTTTACATTAATATAAATAACACTAACTTATTTTAATTGAACAAACTTTATTTTTATTATTTTTAATTTTTTAATGTTACTTTGTATTAATATAAATAACACTAACTTAAACATAAATACATGAAAAGATTGGAGAAATAAAGTGGTAGATTTGTTATGGTTTATATATTATAAGTACTTAACAAAAAGTTAGTTTGTGCGTTCATAAAGAGTCGCATTGAATGGACGCACACTTACACACTACAACCCACCAAGAGATGCATAAATAAAAAGAATATCCATGCGTATCTTAAACGATTTCTAACTCTGGATCTATAGTTACTGAGTAAATAGATTGAATTTGCAATCATGGACGGTGCCTCTGATGAAGAAAGTAGAAAGGGTCAGGAAATTAACGAGAAGTTACAGCTTCCTTATGATAACTCTACCTCTGCTGAAAAGCTTCTGGAACTAAGGAATAAATGTCCGTTTCCTTTAAAATATTTTGGAAAAGACTTAGTCGAAGAAATCAAGAACGCAGAGAATCAAAAAGTTCGAGAAATAACTAAAAATGTACAGCTTGCTCGAGAAAAGTTACAGAAATCTTCTGCTTACAAAGAAATTATTGAACAAATGCAAAACCCAGAGATGGTGGCACGAATAAAAAATGTAATAGACACAGACCCACATCATTCACAATTACAACTGGTTCTCTACGGCCTTGGAGAAATGAAGCATGAAATAGGAGCATTGCAGTTAGCTTTTGCAATTTTATTGAGAGAGAAGTTTGAGTGGGTGAATGATATAGTGGTGTTTGATCCAATTCTGTCCCCACTGGAGACAAGAGCTATAGGCGAGCTCGACTGCACCTATCTTTTTGTTAATGAGGAAGGTAGACGAACAGTGGACAGACCCACGCTATTTTTCATGCCTCACTGCCCAGTTGATCTCTTTGAAAATGTATTGCAGGCAAACTGGACGTCTGCCAATTTCAATAAGATTATCATATTAGGCAACATATTAACCGGTTATATTATTAATTTGGATTACTTTTTTGCTCTTAAGGGCGTTCTAAACACTGATCATGTATTGCACGAAATTCCACTGCCAGAAAAAGTTACAAAAGCTTTTTCTGCAGTTCCTAGGGGCACAAATCCTGATCCTGATCGAGAGATTTCCAGAGCATTCTTAAATTTAGGTTGGCATTTCTTTGCATGGGATGATTCATTGGAACATTTCAAACATGATTTCGTATCAGTCGTACAACATTATTATTAAGCATTGTTAATTGTTCGTCTAGTTGTTTTGTGGCTTTGGATATTGTAATTTTGCCTTATCGTTATCAAATCTCTGGTGATGAGATTAGAGATGTAAAAAAATTATATGATAATATAATTGAGTAAATTTTTTCCTGAAAAAAGCATTGAAGGAATTATGTTTCTCCTACTTTTGTTTGTTAATAATATTTTTTTAAAATACTACAAACACTAGAAAGCACCTTTTGGACCAAGGATTTATTTTACTTTTAATTATTCTATCTATTTATGTTTCTCTTTGTATAGAAAATATGAAACTTAGAAAATTGAATGAGGTTTGTGAATATACAACTTGTATTCGTAGACATTGTGAACAATTTGGTCAAATTTGATTTTTTCTAAGAGTGGTATCTTATTGTATTTAAGATGGATATTGAAACATTCTATTTATGACTTATGACTCACATTGAAATATTTGTTTGTTAATAATATTTTTTTAAAATACTACAAGTAGTAGAAAGCACTTTTAATTAGTCTATCTATTTATCTCTCTTTGTATAGAAAATATGAAACTTAGGAAATTGAATTAGGTTTGTGAATATACAACTTGTATTCGTTGACATTGTCAATAACAAGGTCAAATATGTTTTTTTCTAACAGTGGAATCTTATTTTTCCAACAAAATATAAGGTATATGTTTTTGTTCGTGGAGGTGTTGAGTATCTTAATGATGGAATTTCATTCCAAAAGCTTGCATATTTGGAAATTTTTAATAATAATTTTATATTTTTTTAGGAACTACATCCTCTTATAAATCATTTCATTCTTTATCTCTCTCCTCCCTCTCCTACATCTACCCCCCTCTCTATCTCCCTCTCACTCTCCCTCTCTACCCCCTGTCCATCTCCCTCTCTCTCCCTCACACTCTTTAATACCTAGACATGGAAAGGCTTAGACATCACAAGACATGGAAAGACCTAGAGCTAGATCTTACCTTGACATGCCTCACACTCTCACACCCACTTCCTCTCCCTCTCTTCCCCTTTTTCCCTCACTCCCCTCTCTCTTACACTTCTCTTCTACCATTTCTCTCTCTCCTCATGGTTAGTCTCGGTCTCACTCTCTTAGCCCCTCTTTCTCTCTTTATGCCCCCTCTCTGTCTCCATTTGTATCCCCCAATCCTCTCATTCTCTCACTACCCCCCTTCTATGTCTCCCTTTTTGCTTCCCTTCCTCTCACTATCTCTCCCTATACCCCCCTTCTTTCTCCCTCTCCTCCCTTTCACACTTTGTCTCTACCCCTTATGTTTCTCCTAGCAACAACTCACTTGAACCAAACACAGTTCAAGATCCCGATCCAATTATTTCCAAAGCATTTGCATGCTTAGGTTGGCATTTCTTTGCATGGGATGGTTCATTCGAACATCTCAATCTTGATTTCCAGAGCATTCGTATGTTGAGGTTGGCATTTATTTTCATGGAATGGTTGGAATGGTTTAGTTTGGTTCATTGGAACATCTCAACCTTAATATAAAATTATTTTACTTAAATTGGATGTTAAAATATTTTTTCAAGTGTCACCTGTCAATTTTTAATAGTCACCTGTCAATTCCATAATATTAAGCATTGAAGGAAGTAGAAAGCACTTATTAACGAAATCATTTTTTTTTTACTTTCAATTACTTTATCTCTTTATCTCTACAGATTTATTTTAATTAATATGGATATTGAAATATTTTATTTATGGCCGACATTGAAATATTTTTTTGTTAATAATATTTACTAAATTGAATTAGTTTTCTAAATATACAACTTGTGTTCATAGATATTGTGAATAACTAGGTCAAATTTGATTTTTTCGAACAGTGGAATCTTAGTTTTCCAACAAAATATAAGGTATATGTTTTTGTTCATGGAGGTGTTGAGGATCTTAATGATGGAATTTCGTTCCAAAAGCTTGCATATTTGGAAATTTTTAATATTAATTTTTTA
>ML780738.1:556270-578556 GCA_009831015.1 Picea engelmannii
GAGTTTATGGGCACTCATGGACACCAAACTTAAAAAGAGCACATCTTTTCATCCGCAAACAGATGGTCAGATAGAGGTGGTAAATCAAACAGTGGTGCATCTTCTTCGTGCTTATTGCAGCAAGCATCCTAAACTTTGGGATGAGGATTTACTCTACATTCAGCATGCTTACAATCGAGCTAAGCACTCTTCGACTCAAACATCGCCATTTGAAGCATGTTTTGGCTATTTTCCCAAGTCTCCTTTAGATTTTATCTTTGGGAAGGATATTGCTATCGATGGACAATATGACATTGATAGGGTAGAAAAATTCATTGAACAAATTCAGTCGATACATCAGGTGGTGCAAGAGCAGTTGGAAAAGAGTCAAGCCAAGTACAAGACAAGACATGACAAGCATCGTGTTGATCACAGCTTCCAAGTTAGAGATGAAGTTTGGATTTACATCAGTAAGGAGAGGCTTAAAAGAGAAGGTAAAAAATTGAAACTGATTCAATATGTTCCTTTCAAGATTATCGACAAGATTGGTAACAATGCTTTTCGTTTAGATTTGCCTCCTTATATGAAGATGTATGCAGTTGTTAATGTTGAGAATTTGAAATTGTATGAGCCTCTGTTGATTGATGATCATGGAGAGCATGTTCAGATTCCTTCTATAGATGATTTTTCCCAAGAATATCTAACAGAACTACAGGAAGACACCATCCTTGACAGGAGAATGCGAACTTCAAAACGAGGAAATGTGGAGTATCTTCGAGTTGGTCTTAAAGGTACCAATCCAATCAAAGCCAAGTGGATTGAGGTTGGAAGGGTGAGGGAACTATACCTTCATCTTCACATAGACTGAAAATAGTCTTTTGGAGGTCCAAAATCTTCCCAATGGGGAGGTGTGATCAGGGGATCAAATTTTGCTCAAAAATTCAAAGTGCTCAGAATCACTTCAAATTGAACGAGAGCGTAGGTATCGTCATTGTGAACCCAACGCAACTTGTTTCCTCTCAAACAAACATTGGGAGCGAGAGATATTGCGATTTGTTCGAATCGTCAAATAGGCAAAAAAGGGATGTTGATTGTACAGTCCGTATAGTCCGTACAGGCTGATGTGGCAGGGTTGTACAACCATATGCTGATGTGGCAAGTGATGACATGGAAGTTTTGTATTGGCAGATGTGTTCGAATCGGAATGCGACACGTGGCATCTTTTTGGTCAATGGTAAGGTGACACGTGGCCCAGTCATGGGATGCCACGTGGCACCCCTTTTATTGGCTATTGGTTTGTTGTTTTAAAATTGTATGGGGTCCATGGGGGTCGAACCCCGGACCTCCCTTTGGCTCCATGCTTTGGTAGAGTGTGGGCTACCACTAGCCCACAAGTTGTTGCTTATACACTATATGTAATACAATGTATTTAAATTCATTTTATGTAATGGTCGACGCGGGGGTCCGGGCTGGGGCTTAGCCCCAACCCCCGTTCACACTCATATTACATATTCCCATACCCACCGTTGGCGCACACGCGGGGTTTTAAATATGTGGCCCGTGGTTCTTTGTGTTACGCCATGTGACCACAAACAGGAGCACGAAAGTTTAAAACGGTTGAGTTCTATTGATAGCCCGAGGTCATATCGTGGACCTCATATGCCCGAGTGCTAGGCGGTTAGGGGTTGGCGTGCCCATAACCATCCTACAGTTCGCACCATTAGCGCGGTTGTGCCCGGTGCTAGGTTTTTTCACTTAAATAAGCGTGTGTGCTAGGTTCATGAAACAAGGGTGCGATTTGTAGATGCAGAGACAGCAAGCTTGAAGAGGGGACTTCCAAGAAGCCTAACTTCTTCGTTGTTTGGCCAAACGAGGTGCCGAAAAAGCCCAGATAGGGGTTTTGGGATGCTTTGAAGCCATTGGAGCAGTCTGTTGGTCAATTTGAGCATTGTAAAGCATGTTTTTGTGCACTTTGAGCAATTAATAATAATGATCCATTGGAAGCTAGACCAGGAGATGTAGCCCAAGAGAGGGGTGAACTTCTTTATCATTTGATGTGTTTATGTGCTTATGTTCATTGATTGTGTTGCTATTTATATTCATCTTAAATGAGTAAATCCTTTTTATAATGTGTTGCAAAGTTGATCCATTTGCTTTTAACACATAAACTTTACTTGCAAATATTTTCAAGTTTACAAGTCTTCTTCATTTTTAGATCAAGGTCTCAAGGATTTCTTCATTATGGTCAGCAGATGGTTGTTCCTCTATTCTTTCCAATTGTTTTGTCTGTCCAAGAGGGCTTCTTGTTTCGAAATGGGGTTCTTCTTGTGCTCTGTCCTCAAGAAAATAAATTTCAATATCAGGAAAATCTTCAACTAGTTTTGAGGAGGAGAGTTGTTCTGAGTGTATTTATGGATTATTTGTGCCCTTGTCAAGTGAGGTTCCCAAGCTTCCCAAAACGTGGGCTATTTCTACCTCATAGCTCTTCATAAATTGTTCTGTCAGATGTGACAATGTCGGTTCGGTGTCTTCCTGGTCATTCCTCTATGAGGTCTGTTCTTCTTACCTAATTCCTTGAGCATTCTCATGTGGAGATTGTTCTATAGAGTTCTGAAGTTCTTCAGGCTGTTTTGTTGTATCCTGAATTGCTTCAGTTGTTTCCTGAATTTGTATTCTTCTTCTCCTTGTATGAATGATGGTTGTAGGGGAAGTTGTTGCTCTCTTCCTCTTTATTAATGCCTATGTTTGTATGGTCTGGGTCTCTATGATTTGGGCAGGATTTACCTCAGCTTCAGTTTGAGGAGATGGGATTTCCCTTTGGGTAGTAGTCTCCTCTACCTGTCTATCTTCGATTTGATGTGGTGGTTCTTCATGGCATATTTTAGGTTTCTCTAGTTGTGGAGGTCTATTGGCCTCAATCAGGTTATCCCAGGTCAATTGAGTTTCAATCAGTGCCTTAATTGTTATCAATTTAACTAATCTGTGGTGGTTGATAACAATAACAGGGTCCTTGGATTTTTGTGTTCTCAGAGCAACCTCATGTAATATGGCATTCACAAAGAAAGGTAGATCAATCACTAACCGTTGTTTTAAAGCTGCCAACAATTTGAGGTGGTGAGGTCAAATTATGTCATATCGTCCATCACAAGTGATGTGCCGTTGAATTACCCCTGCAAGTTCCTTCCATGGTTCTCTGAGGGTACTGGGGTTGAGTCCTTTTACTTTTTTATCCAATTCTTCCCCAGGGTCTATGCAGGTTTCCACAGCTTCCTTCAATGTTGTGTATCGTCCTATCCACTGAATGCCCGTATTAGGGAGGCCTGTGACCTATGCTAAGATTTTCGGGGTGACTGAGATTTGTATTCCCCGCACCATAGAGTTTTCCCCCTGCAGATTCTGAAAGAATTCAAGAGTGACATTCATGTCATATCCTTGCAGCTGGTTGAATTACTCCATCCACCCCAGCTGATGCAGGATGTCTCTCGCTTTCTCTGTAAGCTTTAGTAAAGTAGGTTCCCTGCGCACACCTCTACCACCCATTTTGTGAGAAAATATGGATGACTATTGTTCCTGTTAGCAGAGATGGTTAGACCATCTTTGGAGGAAAAATTACCGAGAATAACAACTATCAGAGATAGCAAGTGTATCTAAATGAAGGTATTGCTTACAATCATTACTATCTGCATCGAGAAGTGTGTCGAGTGTCCACCCCCCTTATTAATAGAAAGGTTGACCTCGCCCATCAGCGTAGGGAAGAGTAATGATTGTAAGTATTGGTGGCGAAAAGTAATGATTGTACGGTGGCCGCCAAAGGGGATTAATGATTTATGTTTGAATCAGCGTATTTAACGGTAATCATTAAATGTTAATCTGTGTGTGTGGAATTGAAAATACCAATACCTAAAATAATGCGTTAAGGATACATGCTCCAAATAAATTAAATCTTGTTCAATTAAATAATATCCCACATATCATAATGTTGTTACTTTTCTGTGTTATTGAATACAACCGAAATGATAACCTCATGATTGAGTGAAGGAAATCTAGAGAGACAGAGAAACTTGGTGTGTTAAGGTAACTTCCATACCATAGGCAAAGTCATTATTTCCAGCGATCATCCATAGCCTCGACAAGGTTTCCTTTTAACCCAAAGATGAGCCTGTATCCTTGATACTTTCTTGAATCATATTTTCCAAAAAGACCATTATCCTGGTTTGGTATCCAAATGATGATAATGCCACTCAATAGAGTGTAACTTAAGTGAACAAGCCAGCTCGTGATGAGACCTCTTATCCTTTGACAAAAAGATAATGTCAAAGGTCATTGCCCTAGTGTGGTAGCCATTGTGGGAATGTCACTTAGGTTATTATCCTATGATCGCGGTAGGCTAACTCGTGATGAGACCCCCTATTCTTTGTGAAAAAATAAAGAAATTATATTGATTTATTATATTATTGTATGAAGGGAGGCTCATCTACTCCTTAAGAGTACGGGATGGTGTAAAGAAGTGTAAGGATGCCAAGTAAAAGTGTGTCGTAGATTCCTTTAAGGGTAATATATAAGGGAAAAGAAACGAATTATGGTGGTTACAAATTATGAACAAGATTTAAGATATTTTGAAGGAAGTGATCCAAAAATCAATTTGATAAGGTATGGGAGATAGTCCACAAAATAATGATGGATCGTTAGAAATAATGCTGATGAAAAATTATTTTGGTGAAAGTTGTACCCAAAAGAAAGGTTTAGTCTTTTATCGGTAAGGAAGGAACGACAAAATCAACAATAGGTGTATAAAAAAGAATAGAAATTGTTTCGTTCAAAGGAACAACAGGTGCGCAAAAGGAACAACAATTGTTCCATTCAAAGGAATAGCAGGCACGCAAAAGGAACAACAATTGTTCCATTCAAAGGAACAATAGGTGCGCAAAAGGAACAACAATTATTCCATTCAAAGGAACAACAGGCGTGCAAAAGGAACAACAAGCACGCAAAAGGAACAACAATTGTTCCGTTCAAAGGAACAGTAGGCGCGCAAAAGGAACAACAATTGTTCCATTCAAAGGAACAACAGGCATGCAAAAGGAACAACAATTGTTCCATTCAAATGAACAACAAGCGCACAAAAGGAACATCAAGTGCGCAAAAGGAACAACAATTGTTCTGTTCAAAGGAACAGCAGGCGTGCAAAAGGAACAGAAATCATGCAAAAGGAACAACAATTGGTCTGTTCAAAGGAACATCAGGTGTGCAAAAGGAACAACAATTGTTCCATTCAAACCATCTGAATTTGTAGAAACCTGGTATGTATTTTGCTTGAATTCAAGGTTGATTCCTCATCAACTAAGTTCATTTATGAGTTGGTTTATTTCGAAATTAAGTAATGGATGGTTTGCTAATGTTATAAATTTCATTATAGTTGCCCAATTGTCATTGCTAAATCATGACATATTCATTTCTCTACAGAAGACAGTGTATGGGTAATGAAACGAAGCAGGAGTTCAAAATAGAAAAGGGTGCTAATTGAGTTCATTATGGTTATCCTCCCTAGTTTTGATTTTCTGGAATGACTGTCGAAAATAAAAAATAACTAAACAAAATTATATACAGTATATATAGTGTCAGCAGATTTCAATATTTATGGAGTTGGGGTGGCTGGATTACCTTCCTAGCCAGTCAAAATTTGAACGGTAGGGTCCTTAATTACCTCTTGGTAGAAAAATTCTTTTGACGGCGGCCGATGATAGAGTCGTAGCCAATGTCCATTGACCCGAAATGGAGATCCGGACCCATCGATGGTGCTTAATGTAACTGTGTCATTATCATGGACTTCACTGATTTCATATGGTCCTAGCCATCGTGTCTATGACCTGGCATAATTTGTAACTCAACAAATTGGATGAATTATGCTAGGTCGATCTATGTTGTTGAATAACGGTTGTGCACTCTATAGAAGACAAGCATAATTCATCCAATTTGTTGAGTTGTTGAAGGCACTGTTTATGTGCTTTTGTAAGATCCAGTCTGATTTCCTGGGCCATCCTTAGAGTCTTGATTTCAAACTCGATTGGGAAGATGGGATATTTGCGATAGACTAAATGGTAAGGAGAGTAGCCAGTGGTATTACGCCATGTTGTGCGGTAAGCCCATAAGGCGTTTGGGAGCTCAGAAGCCCAATTGTGTCTACTTGTTGAGACAGACTTTGTCAGGATTACCTCCAGGAATTTGTTGGTGCTATCCACTTGCCCATTTGCTTGTGGATGATACAGAGAAGTAATTCTATGTTTGATATGATAGTTATACAGGGTGGTGGTGATTCTATGAGCTGTAAATTGTGACCCCCCATCAGTAATTATCTCTCTTGGTAGTCCATAGCATACGAATAATTTGAAAAGAAATTTGATGACTACTTCTTCTATTGCATTTGGAAAGGCTTCTGCCTCTACCCATTTGGTCATGTAGTCCATTGCGACTAGAATATAGGCTATCTGATTCGACTTTGGGTTGAAGGGGCCAAGGAAGTCTAGTTCCCATCTCTCAAATGGCTCCGTGACTACTTGTGCTTTCAAAGGAATTTCATCAGCCTGACCTGGTTTTCCCATCCATTGACAACTATCGTAGGTTTGGACGTATTTATTCACATCTCTTAATATTGAGGGCCAATAATATCCCATCTGCAGAATTTTGTGTCCAGTCCTATGACCTGCAAAGTTCCCACCATAGGGCTCATCATGTCCAGCTTTTAATATGTCATAGATTTCGTCATCTCATATGCATCTGCGGATCTGGAGATCAAATCCTATATGGAAGAGATATCTATTGATCCAAGTGAATCGTGCGCTATGCTGGATGATCAGCTTTCTTTCTTTCGATGCAAGATGTATCGATAATCTTCCTGCTGCCAGGTAATTTTCCATGTCAGCGTACCAAGGTGGCTTTGTAGTAACGACAAACAAATGCTCATCTGGAAATTGGTCTTCGACTGTTAAGGAGTCATCTATTTTGAGTATGCAGGATAGGAAGTCTACGACAAGGTTTTCTCTCCTAGGTCGATCTTTGATGGTGATATCAAATTCCTACAATAATAACAATCATCAAGTGACCTGTCCATTAGTAATTGGTTTATTAGCCAGATATTTGATAGCAGAATGATCAGTATACAGAATGACCATATAGCTTGTTATATAATGTCAAAATTTATTGATGGCATGTATAACAACTAAAAACTCTTTTTCTGTTACTGTATAATTAAGTTCAGCTGTTTCTGTTTGTGTAAGGTTTCTTCTCCTCCTCCTGTCCAAGGACAGCGCCGATGGAAATATCTGATGCATCGGTGGAGATGTGGAATGATATTTTCCAATTTGCCCCCCTCAACACTGGTGTTGTTGAGATCAACTTTTTGAGTCCTGCAAATGACACATCACACGTTTCATACCACTGACATTCTACATTACCAGTCAAAGCATGTAAAGGTGTAGTGGTTTTTGAAAAATTTTCCATAAACCTACGATAGTATCCTGAAGCGCCAAGGAAACTACGTACCTCAGTTTGTGTGTGTGGTGTGGGTAGATTAAGGATTACCTCTATATTTTTTGGGTCTACCCTAATTCCATATGAAGAGATATAATGACCTAGTACCACACCTGCTGTCATCATCATGTGACACTTTTCATGGCTTAAACATAACCTGGTTGTGATACATCGTTCTAGTATTTTCTTCAGGTTATTCAGTGATTGATCGAAGTCGTCATAAGGAGTGAAATCATCCATATAGACTTCAATTCCTTTGTTGATTAGATCGTTGAATATGCTCAGGATGGCCCTTTGAAAGGTGGTTGGAGCGTTACAAAGTCCAAATGGTAATACTCTTTAAGCAAAAGTGCCCCAGGGACATGTGAATGTGGTTTTATCTTGATCTTCTGGGGTGATCTGAATCTGATTGTACCTGCTAAAACCGTCTAGGAAAGAAAATAATTTCTTTCCTGCCAGAGTATCTAGGACCTGGTCAATGAAAGGCAAAGGGAAGTGGTCTTTTTGAGTGGCTTTGTTAAGTTCCTTGTAGTCAACACAGATGTGCCATTTCCCATTTTTCTTTAGGACGATCACTAGTGGGGAAACCCATCGATGATTTGAGATGGGATATATAAAATTTACGTCCAAAAGTTTTTGTAATTCTTCTTTAACAATATCCCTGAGGTGAGAATTCAATATTCTCTATGGCTGGCGGATGGGTCGGGCTTCTTTTTCAACATAAATGTGGTGTGTATAGAGTTGTGCATCAATACCTTTCATATCAAAATATTCCCATGTAAAATCTTGCTGGTACTTGGAGAGGACATGAATTAACTTTTGATGTTGTTGTTCATCTAAATTGGCATTGATGTTTAGTGGCCTCCTGGGTGTGATATTGATATGTTTTCTATTATGAACGACCGTAGTTGGAATTTGTTGTTCCATTAAGTCTTCGAGCAGATCCCCCTATGCTTCAAAGTCTAGAACAACTTGGAGAATCTGGCAGGCTGGGTTGCTCATGGTGGCCGGACTATTGATAAACCCACTGATTACGTCATCCTCTAACTGATTTTTAAGTTTGAGAGATTCTTCCTATGTAAGAGGGGCTTGTAAATGCCTCTCTGGGTATTGTGGTGGTGGCAATTGTGGATATACGAAAGTTGGACTAAGTTTAGCAGGAGGATATAAAATGAGGTTCTTCGTGATGCCCCATCTAGTGATTGTTATATTTCATGTTCGACATCCTATGTATGCATCTTCTGCTGCAAGCCATGGACTACCCAGTATTAATGGATGCCCTTCAAGTCCACCTTTTGGATTGATGATGAAGAAGTCTGTCGGATATTCCCAAGAGTCAACGGAGATGGCTATATCATGTAATGTGCTAATTGGTCGAACTACCGATCGGTCTGTCAACTGCAACATTATTGTTGTGGGTTTTAAGGAGTTAAAACCTAGGGTATTGCATGTTTCCATAGTCAGGATGTTGATTGTTGTTCCCAAATCAATTAGTGTATTAGGAAAAGAGTAGCCTTGGATCTGAACTGTTACTATGGGATTCCCCGGATCTGCATATTTAACTGGTTCTTGTCTACCTAAAATTAGATCAGATAAGACTCCTACCACGCGGACTATTGATGATGGATTTTTAATTTTTCTGATGGGTTTTCTCCCACATAGCTCTTTGATTGTTTTTGCGTAGATGGGGATGTCCTGAAGATCTTGTAGGAGTGGAATCTTGATATATAAATTCTTGAGTTCCCCTTCAAGGTCGAAGTTGGGATGTACGGTCGGTTTTTCTATCATCAATCTTTCGGAGAACAGAGGGGAGGGTGTTGTACCCTTATCAGGATCTTGTGATTCGACTGTGTCTCCCCCCTTCTTGATTTCTTCTATTATTTCCATAGTCGAAGGTGTTATTGTTGTTTGTTTCTCCTACACTTGAAAAACATCATTTTCTTCAGGGGAGATTATGCGTCTCGACCTTAATCGTAGTTCATTTCACCCTATAGAGATGATCTCTCCTTCTCCATTTTCCATAATCTGGACGAGCTGAGCTGGTCTGTTATTTGGATTTGGGTGAGGTTGGGCTGGTAGTTGAGGACACAATTGGGATTGTGGATTTTGGAACAATTGAAGTGGGGCTTGTAACGTAGGCTGAGTTTGAGGGGCCATCCCCATGGGTTGATTGTTTATCCCCACAAGGAACTGCCAATTCTGATTCCAATTTGGGTTTTGGTCAATCATGTTGGGCCACTATGAAGGGTAAATGTTGTTATTGGAGTTTTTCCAGGATGAGGTGGGATATTGTGAGTTAGGCCAGGTAGAAGTTGTAGTTGGTTGATTCTGCCAAGAAGGGATTGCAGTGGGCTGGTTTTTCCAAGTGGGATTTGCTGCTGGATATTGTTGGGGTTGTCAGTTTTGATTAGTAAATGGTTGACCCTACCATGTGCTACCAGGAGCTTGCTAGTTATATTGCCTGAAGGAAGAGAAAGGGTCCTGCAATGTATTTGGGGGTCAATTTTTCCATTGACGACGCTAAGCCATTACATATAATGGTTGTGTTTCTTCTTTTTCCTCCCTAAATATAGATTTCAGTCCAAGAAGTGATGGGCATTGTTTTGTGTCGTGATCCTTAGCACAGATAGTGCAAGCCCGTACTGTGTCCAAAGGGAAATCCCTTAGGCCATGTTTCCTTCTGCACCTGTGGCAAAATATGGCTAATGTTTGTTCTGCTTCTACTTTCTTTTGTTTGGCCTACAACACATACAATTGTGTAGTCAGAGTGCTCAGAATGTCTATTCTAAAGTTTTCTAATAGATTACCAACTTCAGATCGAGTAACACCCCCAATGGTAATATTGTTATTTCTGGTGAAGGGGGTACGTATCCTTGATTTGGTCCGTGAACTTCCTCTTGAGCACCTGATGCACAATAGGACAATGTGATCATAAGTTTCTTGATAAATATCACCTTTCCCCATTAAATTCAATGCTTCTACCCATTCATCTTTCATACCTTTAATCAAAGTTTCCTTAAGTACTTCCCCTGGTAGTGTGTCATAGGGTGATCTTTGTAAATTATATTGAAATCTCTCTACATATTCTTCTAATGATTCAATTTCTTTTGCAGTCATTTGAAATATTTCATCTTTTAAGTCTCTAGTTCTACAATAATCTTAATATTTTGTCAAGAAGGCTTGTTTCATTTCATCCCATGAGTTTATAGTTCCTCCTCCTAATCCCATGAACCAACGTAGAGCTTCTCCTTTCAAAGTGGAGGGGAACAATTTTAATTTTTGGGGTTCAGAGGTGTAATCATATCCTCTACATAGGACATCAAATTTGAATAATAATGTGTTCGGATCTTCTGAGATTAATCCATGAAATGTTGGCAGATTTTGTAGGGGAATAGCCTTCATGGGGGCATTGGCAATTGGATCCACTATTAGATATTCCAAAGTGGAAGTTTGGGGACGTGGTGGATTTGGTTGTGCCATTTGATCGAAAATATGCCAGAAATATTTATGGATTTCTTGATTTGGATATTTTATTTGAATTGATTGGTTATCTGGTTTTCTAGGGGATCTAATTGCAGTCCCTTTGTCTGGAATTTCAAGTATGCCTTCTTCTTTTGCAGGAGATTCAGTATTGGGTGGTGGGTCTGTCTTAGTTATCCCACTAGTTTTTCCTTCTCCTTCCTCCAGGTTACAAGAGTTTCCCTCTCCTAAAGGGTTGAGGGGTAGGATATCTGTGATCTGAAAACTTAGCTCAGTCCCTTCAATTTTTCTATGAATCTCGGAGTGGGCTATAGTTGGTGAAGCTGCCACCTGAGGGATTCGGGTGGATCCTTTTCTAGGTCCAACCAAGGCTTGAGATTCTTCTTTTCGGATGATGTCGTCTATGAAAGTACTTCTTCTAGGGAGCACCAAGCCCTGGGGTATGGTAATTTTTGGTGGGTGTTTTGTTTTTTCAAGAACTTTCTTCTTAGTCATACACACTTCACACAAAAAAAAGGAAAAAAATCAAAAAGGAAAGAAAAAAAACACCTATGTAACCTCTTAATGCGTCAGCTAGAGGTAGGCACTGGTATAAGCATCTTACTTATTGCCTACGTAGGTTCTTACCTTCCATCTTCAATACCTCATCCTCCAGAGGCACAATCTATGCTACCTTTGACATTCTTCCCCGGCAACAACACCAAAATGTTGAGCTCTAAAGATGTCTAAAAAAAACCTTAGTTTAACATTAATTTATCAACCCGAGGATTCGTCTTTTATCTCAAAGAATATTGGCAAAGTCTATGCAGAAAGCTTATAGAGGCTAAAATCATGTAGCGAAAGCAGATCTGAGTTTGTCAACAATCAAGTTCCTCAACATTCATTAAATATTCTAGGTATTGAAATCTAAAGCTATGAAAAACAAAAGGAACTAACTAATCTATTGAATTCATTCTAAGAACAGTAATTGAATCTAGATAAAGACTTGCAGGAATTGCTATCATTATGAATCAGAATTGTTGAAAAGAAAAGGGTGAATTACTCTATCTGTGGAAAGGAATAAAGACTGTAATCTAACTGAAAAGAGACGAAAATCATATTTCTATTGAAAAGAACAACAACTATATTCTAGCAGAAAGGAACAACAAATGTAAACTAATGAAAGGAACAACAAATGTAAACTTATGAAAGGAACAACAAATGTAAACTAATGAAAGGAACAAAAAATGTGAACTTATGAGGAACCTTCGTGCATCGAATCTCAGTAATGGGAATTGGAACAATAATCATTCAATACTTCAGGGAATATCTATTTCTTGCAATTGACATGAAACCATCAACACACTTATGCGTTTGTTAACAACTATAAAATAAAATTGAATCACAAGATAGAATTTGAGCTGATACAATTACAGATCGAACAGTAACTCCTTCAGACTGGGCCCTCGATCCTTAGAATAACTGTTATTATCAGTATATAAAAATGGAAAAACTGCTCGAGGCTTCTATTAATTTCATAGCTGGTACAACATTTCTATAAAGACTGCTAACGCATAGCAATTATATATTCTTTGTTCTTGAGTGCAAAATCTCTCCTTTCTTCAAGATCTATTTACCCCTTATATGTCACAATAATCTGGGTAAATTAAGCTATCCTGAGGATCGAGAGATCCTCATGATTGCTTTACTATTACAATGAGTAACTCAATTATCTTTAAAATTGTTTTGTGCCATAAATTCTTGAACCTCCAATATCTTACACATCTTCAAGATTCCCTTTTCTATCTTGGCTTCGACAATATTTAACCAATCCTGCAATAAAACCAGAAAATTCCAATCATATTTAGAATCTATGTAATCTAATCTCCAACAATCAACGCTAAAGGGTATATTATTCATTTTCTATTCTATTTATTTCTAAATAACAAAAAAGTCAATCAAAATGATATCATTAAATGTGGGAAAAAGGAAGATATTTATACCTTTTTCATAACCTAACACTTGGGTTCTTGGTCCTCTAGAATAATAACATCTTCCCACCTAGAGTCATCGATGGGTTGTTTGGGGGTTTCCTCTTCTTCTTCTTCCTAGATGACTACTGAAGGTCTCTTCCTGTCTATAACTTTTCCCGACCTCAGTTGAATATCCCACAATGGAACAGGAGAAATAACATATGTCAGGAAGGCCTGCATCTCAACATTGTGAAGAGGTTGAGTGGGCTTAATATTGTGATTGGGCACTGGTTGTGCCGGTAAAAATTTTGGTCTTGGGGAGCTTTCATTCTAATATTGTTATGGAATAAGAGGTAAAGGTGGTGGAACAAAACCTGGCAGAAGTTGCAGAATGTTTGGTGGAAACTGGGGGTAAGGATGGTTGGGCATAGGGATGGGTGGAGCTTGAGGGTTCCCTTGGTTATGCCCTCCTCTCCATCCTTGAAGCCAAGGATGGTGATACTATGTAGACCAATTTTTTCAACTTGGTGAGTTCCATTGTTGTGGTTGTTGATAATAGGGTGGAAATTGAGGTTGTAGATCCGGGTATGTAGGTTGATTCCTAGGATTCCATGGCCTCCTAGGTGCATAAGAGGACTCCCTTGGATCCCCACTTCTATAGATGGATAATAAACTAGGCAATGATGGACATTTTTCAGTTGAGTGGTCTTCTGTGCAAAAGCCACAAACTGAAATGTTATCTAATGGGCATTCCCTTGAGGAATGCTTGCTCTTTCATCTTGGGAAAAATATGATCATTGCTACATTTTCCTCCTCCTGTTTCTTTTTAATTTTTAGGGTATCCAACTCGGAACCTATTGTGATTAAGATACTTGTCTTAAAGTTCTATAAAAGGTTCCCTATCTCTACTCTTGTGATACCACCTAAACTAACTGGTTTTAAGTTTCTGCTATAAGGATCCTGAATATTCTTCCCTGTTTTAGCACTACTCCTCGAGTAATTCTTACACATTTCATAGATTTCAGCAAATGGTTTATGGGAGATGTCACGTGATTCCATCACGTTAAGTATCTCTAGGTATTCCTCTGAAATTCCCTTAAGAAAAAGAGCTCTAACTGCATCATCTGGAAGGTCATGGTATTTTGATTTCTGTGAGATATAATAAAATCATTCCATATAATCCTCAAGATTATCGTCCTCTAACTATTGGATCTTGAAAATATCATTACAATAATACTTGGATTTGTAGTAATCTTGGTACTTATTAAGGAATATATCTTTCATGGCTTCCCAAGATCTAATACTGGATTCTCCCAACCCCATGAACCATCTTAGTCCAGAGTCCTTGAGGGTGGCGGGAAAGAGTTTTAGTTTCTGGGCATCTTGTAAGTAGTTGTAGCTCCTACACAATATGTCGAACTCAAATAGGAAGGTATTTGTGTCTTCACTACTTTTATCGTAAAAGGTGGGAAGTGTCGAGAGGGGAATTTTTTTCATATTGACATTTTGTGTGGTGTCCAAAATTGGAAACCCGAAGGTGGTTACGGTTTGGTTTCCAGCTTCTTCTCCTTCCTCATGTATTACATTATTGTGATCCTCCTAATCATCCATACTAGTGTAGTTTCCAAAAAGAGAGTACCTAGGTGGTTTTATCCTTGAAGAGAACAAGGTATCCCAAGGTTATTATGTATGAAAGGTATACCTTTGATGGGAAGGTCATCCAACTGTTTGGATGTCTAGGACTCTACTCGAGACAGTTGATATTCTTAGTCCCAAAGTTTCTGTGTCAATTTGGGAAACAATTATATTGGCTAAACTACCAAACAAAGTATTTACCTATTCAGGGTCTATGATGTCTACAAATTTAGGGTCTCCTAATGGTGGTAAGAAAAAAAGGTTGTGTTGGTTTGTTCTGCGGAAGGCTCGAGTGGTCTTGCCTCCTGTTCCAGTATTAATGATGCTTCAATTTTTTTTTCTATAGTTCTCCATGTTTTAGTCTCTTCAAATACTTCTTTATCTATTTGGGTTGAGCCAGCTCCTACTTTTCAGTATCGTTCTGCAGATTTTATGAGTGGAATGTTCCTTCCTCCGAAAAGGTCGGAAGGAACCTTGGTTGAAAGGTATGATTTGGTTTTAATGTATCTGCCCTTTGGGTCCCTAGGTTTGTTCATGAAATCAAACAAAAAGAAAAATTACCATTGGGTTTGCGGGAACCTACTATAACAGATGCACAGGTTCTTACCTCTCGTCTTAAAGTTCCCCCACCACCAAACTAATGCTAAGTTTTAGAAATGATCTATTTCCCACCTTGAGACAACTCCTCAGCAATGCTGCCAAAAATGATGGGTGTTCTATATGAACTAAATCCCTCAATTAAATTGTCAACCCGGGGTAAGTAAACTTAGAGTTGTAGCACTATATGGGTCAAGGTAGAAAAGTTAGAGGAAATATATTCTACCTAAGGATATGGTCTATCTGAGGGATAATCCACTTAAGAAAATACTATCAATGAGAAAACCCTATCAAGGAACTTGAACTATTTTCCCTAAGAAACTTTTAAACAATGGATCAATGGATTGTTCCTAAAGAAGAAAATGAAAACCATACTTTGAACAAGTTAACTTAATCAATCTAATGAGCAAAATAAAGTCTTCTATTTAATCTATTCAACTTAATGAGAAATAGAAACAACAAATTAATCTAATCAATCTATTCAAATTAATGAGCAACAGTAAGTAAGCAAGTAAGCAATCAAACAATTAACCTATTAAAACTTATTCAGCAAGTAAGCTAATCAAAACTACTCAACAGGTAACTAATAAAAACTATCAAGTGAAATCTATTCTTAAGATAAAATTCATAATTACTTCTAATCTTCAAAGGGACATCTTAACCTATTGAATTAAAATCATCATGACAATATTCAAAGATTAATCAACAATTACTCTTAATCTACAATAATAAGAAACTTCAAATATAATGATGATGATTATGTCTTCGGTGTCTTATGACATCATGATGGCATCTAACGATTAGTGATAGCTCAAGAGGAATAAATTCAATATTAACTTCTATAGCAAAATGAAAGGTATGAATCAAACAATCTAACAAGAGCTTAGCTATGATAGAAGAAATATCAACTATCCTGAAAGTCCATTTGATCTCTCAATTTATGCATTAATCATCAATGATAAGAAAACACTATTCTAATTAATTCAAATGCACTTTTACACTAATGTAAGCAAACTCACACAATTAGAAGCTTATAACTAAAATCTTAACTCAAACTCAAACTTATAATTAAAATTTCAATCTAAATCTAGAATGGAAATTTCATAAAATAAACTAAGCTAATCCTATTATTAAAAAATCAAATTGCAAATTGAAATGCTTATAAAAAAAAAATTCAAATTCTACTTCTATCTTAGCATACTACAACAAAATTGATAAGCAAACTAGATAAGCAAATTGAGAATTAAAATCAAAACTAACAACTATTCATCCATCGAAACTTTGCCAAAGAAACTCTATACTCTGTATTAACTTAATACTTTGTTTTAGCTATTCTATTTCAACCTGCAGAAATTCAAATTAACATTTCATCACACAACAAAGTTAGTAGATAAGCTTGCAAGCTATTTACTAATAATTAAAAACACACAACATATTAACAACTATCCTTTACAAGCAACTTGCAAAAAGGAAATTGAAACAATTAAATTATGAACAACAAACACACAGCATGTGAAATGATAAAAACACATATAATGGATAATGAAAGAAATGACAATTGCACGACTCAAATACACAAGCTAACTATCTAAGTATTCACCCAGACCACTGGTGGGGCCCCCAGCAAGTCGTGGCTACTCCTCAACAACAAATCGTGAGCTAAATCAACACAATTCTAGTCATTAAATTAAAAACACAGTCTAGCATAAGTTTGTAAAAATGTCTGAGTTTACACAGCAAAACAATTCTAACAATCCTTGATACTTGTCTGACCATTGTTGTGGTATTTCTAATAGTTACAATTCAAGACATCGACAACTGGAAGGGTCGACCTCCTCTAAAAACAACAAAATCCATTAAATACGCTATAACTGCCTTTGGCTTCTAGAAACTAAATGAGCCACTCAACACTCAACATAACAACTTAATCCGAGATGTCAAGAGATCATTAGTTGGAGGCCACGAGCGTGAACAAAACCCATGACATTGATTCTCCCAACACAGGCCCTCGATATAACAACCACCAACTCAACCACGTTTTTAGTGCTGGATGCAGTTTCGGACACAGTGCCGGATGCAGTTTCGGACAAGCTACTAGATGGAAACATGCCTTGCGATTTTTCCCTATGACACACAAATCATGCATTAGCTTCTTGTAATCATTAAATCGAACTGACTTAAAATTAAAACCATCACAAAACATCGATTACATGTACCTGGTATAAGCTATGATGATTTGATATGAAATCCTTCAAAACTTCTTCAAAATAGTTATTAATACATATATAATATCGGTCAAAAAGGATTTAATCAACATCATTAAACAACCAAATCACGAGCCCAACACATATACCTGCTCAAAACTCCCACTACATGTGAAATATCTGGTCTAGTATAGACCATTGTATACATCAAACTTCCAACTGCACTCGCATATGGAACATGATACATGTCCTCCTCCTCTTCATGTGTCTTGGGACTCTGATCCACAGATAACTTTACACCAACAAGAATAAAAATATTGAACGGTTTACATTCCTACATATTAAACCTCTGCAATATTGTCTCAACATATTTTCTTTGATATATTTTAATTTCCATGCCAAAAATAAAATTTAAAGCACCGAGATCCTTCATGTCGAATTTAGAGGACAACTGAGTTTTCACATCCTAGATAATCTCCTTGTTTTTTCCTATCAGCAACATGCCATCCACATACAAGAAGAAATAAATCAAATGATCACCAATTAATTTAAAATACGCACAATGATCCTCTTTGCTTCTTGTGAATACAAGTCCAACATATAAGTATCAAATTTTTGATACCACATCCTTGGTGATTTTTTTAAACCATACAGGGACTTTTTCATCTTGCATACCAGCTCCTTCTTTCCATTCATAGCATAACCTTTTGGTTGCTTCATATAGATTTCTTCTTCCAGATCCCCATGTAGGAATGTTGTCTTCACATCCATCTTTTCTACTTCAAAATCAAATGCAACAACAACAAATAATAGAAATCTTATATAGGTTAACTTTGCAATAGGAGAAAAAATCTCACCAAAATCAATTCCCTCAATCTGGAAATAACCCTTTGCTACTAACCAAGCTTTGTATTTCTCCACTTTTCCTTTTTCATTCAACTTCTTTTTAAATACCCATTTTTTGCTAATGGGATTTCTTCTAGTTGACAAATCCACTAGATCCCAAGCGTCATTCTTATCCAAGGTTTCCATTTCTTCGTCCATGGCCTTTTTCCAGAGATTTCCATCCTTTGAATCCACTGCCTCTTTGACAGTTCTAGGATCATCATCAGTAATAGACAAAGCAAAATTTGAACAAAAATCAAATGGAATATACCTTTCCAATAGCCTTCTTTCTTGAACCGATCTCCTCAATACTGGAGTATGAGGATATTGTTCTTCTTATCCTTGTTCTTCTCTAGATTCTGATTCATCATCCTTTAAAAAAAAATCAATTTTCTCTGGTTCTTTCTTACTTGGTAGTAATTCTTGTTTAACAACATCCTTCATTTCTCTAAATACCACATATCGGCTATACACTACCTTCTTAGTTTTTGGGTTCCAAAGTTTATAACCTTTGAGACCATATTTATATCCAATAAAGATACACTTTTCATCCTTCTTATCTAGATTATTCATGTTTTCCTTTGGAACATGAACATATGCATCACAACCAAATACCTTCAGATGTGTGAGAGAAGGTTTCTCACCAGTCCATACCTCTTGTGGAGTCTTGTTATCCAACATTGATGAGGGTGATCTGTTGACCAGGTAACATGCAGTAACCACTGCCTCTGCCCAAAATTATTTTCCTCGAGATGTCATCTATAAATGAGACATAGTACACAAATTTTCCCAATGATGGGACTGATACAGGTCCAAAAACATCACTGTGAACTAGTTGTAAAATTATTTCTACCCTTGATGCACCAGAGGGGAATATTACCCGATTATGATTCCCATATACACAATGTTCACATAAATAAAAATCCAGAGAGAATTTAGACATACCTTCAACCATACCTTTACTGTGTATTATTCGAAAACCCTTCTATCCGATATGCCCCAGTATTTGATGCCACAACATAACCTTTTATCCAGAGGTTGTAGGAGTTATTTCTTCTTCAACTCCAATATAAAAAACAATGGAACTATTACACCCATCACTAATAGTGCTTCCTTCCATCTTATACAGAGTTTCAAATCGAACTCCCTTCAACAACACCAATGCTCTTCGAACCATCTTGTAGGTTTCCTTTTAAAATATTGGTTTTACCCATACATCGTCCATTTTTCTTACAGAAATCAAATTTTTTTCCAAACCTGGGATGTAAAAAACACCAAACAGTGTTCTAATCCTTCCATCTGTGAGCCTCAACTTGAATTTTCCTCATCCTATGATTCTGGTTCTTGAATCATCACCTAGGAAAACATTACCTCCATCATACCTTTCATATTCATAGAACCACTCCTTGTGGGGAGTCATATGAAAGGATGCACCTGAGTCAACCCACCATGCCTCATGATCTGCATGTGTGCTTGAAGAATCCAAGTACACATCCCATCCTTCTTCCTTGGAGGTATTTTCTTCTATAGAAGCAGATTCTTCAGATCCCTTATTTTTCTCAACATTGGATCTACATTTCTTGTTGTAGTTCCCTTCTTTTCCACATCTCCAACATACCTTTACAAAAATTTTGGGAGATTTAGATCTACCCTTAAACTTAGATCTCCGACTTGAGAACTTAGATATATTTCTTTCTTGGGAGCGTCCTCTTGAAAATAATGCAGTTGTGCTCTATCCTTCCATATTATTTCATCTCATCTCCTCCGACAATAAGGATGAGACCACTTAATCAAAATTCAAGGAAGTTGTATTACTACCTATGGCCACAACCAGACTATCCCATGATTCTGGTAAAGAACACATCAAACTGATACACTTATCTTCATTTGAAATTTTAATCTCAACAGATAATAACTGACTTACCACGGTATTGAAAGCGTTCAAATGCTCTACCACCAATTCTCCATCTCTCATCCTCAGATTATACTTCTTCTTTCTCAAGAATAGTTTATTTACTAGGGACTTAGATTGATACAACTTCCCCAACTTATCCCATAAATCCTTGGTTGTAGCTTCCTCTGACACATTTACTATTAATGAATCTGAGAGACATGGTTAGATTGTGTTCTTCGCCTTCCGATCCAACTTTTTCCAGTCATTTGTTGAAGTTCTTGTGGGTGCAGTACCTAGATATACCATGATCCAATGACCTCTGTCCACCAACAAATATTCCATTTTGAGCTTCCACAACTCAAAAATTTTCCCATTAAACTTCTCGATCTCCATTTTTGAATTGCTCGCAATTTCTTTTCACCTAAAAAATCAATGCCACAGATCTCCCACTATAAAAGGCTTATCACAGTCCCGATCTAAACCCTTGACCATAAAGGCATCCCCATCAAGCCAACAAAGATTTGATACCAAATGTATATTTTAACCTTGTACAATATTTACTGCAAACAAATTTTCAGTAAAAGAATAGAAAATATACAATGGAAAATACAAACATTACACAAAGATTTTTCCCCTTGAAACCCAAACTGGGAAAACCATCATATTCTATATTCATTCATAGTGATACATTGTTTACAATACAATATACATATAGGACCCAAAAACATCCAAAACCCTAAGCCAATGACCTGGATTAGTCAACAACCCTAATTCCTTAACAGAAAATAGAAAACCATCGGAAAAAAACCATGTGCCAAAAAACTGCCAAATAATGGACACAAAAATCGAGGAAACACAAAAAATGAGGCAAAATATCTTACATGTTTCCCGAGGAAAACATGTTAGATATTTTTTTCACATACCCAACAAGCATGACCAAGACCTATATGATTACCATGACATAGACCATGACATATACCTATACCATGACCTAGACCATGATAGAGAGCTAGAGCTAGATTTAGACGATGACCTAGATTTTGACATAGACCATGACCTATACCATGACATAGAGCTAGAGCTATATTTAGATGGTGACCTAGAGCTTGACATAGAGCTAGAGCTAGATTTAGAAGATGACCTAGAGCTTGACGTAGACCATCACCTAGACCACAACATAGAGCTAGAGCTAGATTTAGACAATGACCTAGAGATTGATGTATACCATGACCTAGACCCCCATAGGTCCATTTAAGCCTAGGAATAACTTATTCTCAACCATTAACCCCCTCTACACTCAATCCCTAAGTGCACTATGAATATACCATTTGTACAACCCTTGCACCCACATCACCCACATCTTGGTGCTCTAACAATTACTCTATCCTTGAAAAAACTTTCAATGATAACAACTTAGGTTAATGGTGTTCCCCATACCCCTACACATATTTATTCATAAACATATTTGGTCTATAATAAATGCTATATATGTTTCATTGAGAGTGCGCATGCACTCTTGTGACTTGATTGAGCTGTAGTTGTTGATAATTTATGCTTAGTAGGAACATGTACATGCTCCTAGAATCACATTAGTCCACATGTGTTCTAGGAATGCACACACGTTCCTAATGGAAACTTTTTGGTGCCAAGTACACTCCACTACCTCATCTATCTCAATCCTGAAAAACAATTTGTAACATATTCACACAAAAATAGCTCGCACAGACATGTTTTTATTATTTTAGTCTTATTGTTTGATTCATAGAGATTCTTGTGCTATTATCAGACCATTGTAGGAAAATTTGGAAGAAGCATTTGTCCAAGTGAAATTGGAATTGTTGGTTGTATCTTCTTGTATGCAATTTCATGGCATGGAAAGACATGGTATGTAAAGGCATGCTATGGAAAGAAAAGGCATGGCAAGTGACACCACTCTAGTGAAGTCAACAATGAATATGGTAGAAAATATATGTATGGAGAGAATAGATATATGTACGATGCTACAACAATAAATAACTGGGTGTACGTGACAAGATATTGTATGCAATTCAAGTGAGAAATGGTCACAAATTCAACCATGGTATTTTACCATGACCAAAACATAAATTAAAATCGATATAAATGTTAGAAAAA
>ML780738.1:677195-690245 GCA_009831015.1 Picea engelmannii
CTATTGTTGAGCTATACCAGGAAAATAGAGAGCTAAGACAACAGTTAGCAGCAAAGACCCTTGAAGTATCAGTATCACAAGACTACGAGGGAAACACAACTTGGCTCAAGAGATAGCTTAGGGAAGAATAGGATACAATCATACATCTAAGAGAAACACTGATGGTGTCAGAAGAAAGGAATGAAAAACACTTCAGGGAATGTGAACCACCCATGGAGAAAGTCTGCGTGGCTCTATCCAGTGCACAGAAGAAGCTGAAAAGGAATGTGGTTCTGCAAAGGAAACTGATGAACCTAAAATAGTGCAACTGGTCTCCCAGGAGAAAGATTCCAGCATCCAAATTGCAAACGAGACTATAAGCATGATCGATCGACTCTGTTTTTTGTCTCCATAGACATGGCACGGACTTTGTTTCCTCATGTCTTGTTTTCTACCCAAGAGTTAGGGACTCTCACAGATACCCGTGCGGAAAACATATGATGTGCAGCGATGGAATATCATCCATTGCAAAGGACAGGTGTATGTTAGATGTTTGACAGTTTGAAGAAAGGAATTGTTCCTTAGATGGGGTCATCATTTTGGAGGCACCTGCAATGGTCTACAGTCATCCGCCGCATGCATGCACCAACAAATGATCGAACAACAAAGATCAAGGCCGTTACAATGTGTGGCAGGAGTCTGATAGAACATGTGATCGTCTAGATGCCCTGTCAAAGGAAATCATCAACACATCACTCTATAACGACGAGATCTTGCTGATGACTGAAATGACACGGCAAAGATGAGCGCCTATGATGCGGCCAAGTACAGTCAGTTGCTATTTTTAGAAAAACGTCATTCAAAGATCCATTTGACAGACAGTAGTCGAAACCTAGTTTCTATGGATAGTAGTTAGAGAAAATGATAGCCCAAGCAGCACACCCTTGTCTATATATTCCATATTTTCAATGTAATCTAGGTTGGTCGGAAAAATAGTGTAGACAGTGACTATTGACTGTATCTTTTTTTATCTGATTGAAACTTAATGCAAAGGTATTGAATATTTGATGAAAAGATTCTAACAGTGGAAATCTAATGTATTGTATTATTTCTTTGCATAGTTACTTTCCTAAGTTATTTATATTCACATATGTATTTTTGTCTAAATCGGAATGTGATTCCAAATCTATAATTCAACGCGTGGTGCTCTAGATTCATGCCATTTGGACAACTATATTTATTCTAGGTTAACTTTGAATTCATCCCCAGTGGTGCTCTGAGTTTCTTCATGTGTTTTTCTCTCACCACACACAACGATTTTTAACTGAAATATTGTTGCTCATTTATCATTTATCCTCTCGACTTCATTCACTAACTAATTTGTTTTTATCGTTCTCTTAAATTGACTCCATAGCCCAAGGTCTTGCTTTATTTTGCCAATAGAACCAGAAAATATTGTTTAAAGGTGTTAAATCTAGCCAATATCTTAAATCCATCTCCTGTACAAAGACGAAGTCTCCAGAGAGAGCCCTCTTTAGGTCCAAATGGATTTTTTTGGGCCTCAAATTTGGTTTGTAGGTTTCCTCTATCATTCGTTTCTCATCTGAACGAAGTTTACAGATCACTAACATTCTGGTGTCGTTGTCGAGGATGGAATTGAATAAATGTTCCTGTGAGAATGACAAAAGCTATAGTTTTGACCCCTGAGGGTAACAATGGGTAAAACATATGTATTGGTTGAAACCTTTACCCTGGCAACTCCAGTGAAAACAACCAATACCATGTAGTAGCACCATTCAGAAAACCTGGCTCCGAATACCATTTATACCAGAGCCAATCCTGACCCTAACCCTTTAGAGCCCGTGTATGATCCCGAGGTACTTCTTCGGAGGGTAAGGGAGCAAGAGAAAGACCCATTCTATTAGTTATACATAAATTTGTCCTTGCCCAAGGACGAGGCTCAAAGTATTGAAGATCTCGACTTTGACACCTATTTCGAACAAAATTTGTTTAGGTCTAAATCAAAAACCATCTTGGACCATATACTCTTTGACGAGGAAAGGTTTCGATCCCTAACCCCTCAAGATGAAAATCCCACTCATAAAATTCCCCGTATCCCGACCCCCCTTAGAGAAATGGCTCCCAGGTTTGCTCCCCTCATTCTGTCAACCCAACTGCATGATTTTCCCTAGAACTACAACCAAAGGATCAAACTATATGATGTTGAAGGAAATGTATCTGCCCAAAAGCACCTAGATTGATTCAAAGATTTTGTTGATCTAGATGAGGTAGACCATGAAGACATGAAGATTAGGATATTTGCGTTGAGTCTTTCGGGGGAGGTTAGAAAGTGGTTCAAAGCCCTCCCAGGAGGAAGCATTCAGGACTTCACCACGTTTGAAATGTCTTTCATTACTAGATGGGGGGACAAAAATAATCCTTTACAGCAACTTACGTAGTATAAAAATATGAAGAGAGTATTGGAAGATATGGCTCAAGAGTTCTCAGGTCATTTCATGAGGGTTTACAACTCGATCCTCACAGAAGTCTAGCCACCTCCTGGGGCTGCATATATGTGATACACCGACTCCTTTGACAATGATTTCGCCTTGTTGTTAAGGGAGAGAAGATCTACAAATTTAGATGCTATGATGAGTGACACAATCAAAGTCGAGGTAAACCTAATGGCGTCGGGAAAAATAAAACAAAGCTTCAACAGAGGTAGGAGGAAACCCTAAGGGGATGTGCATCCATTGACTTCTCGACCCTTAGAGGACAAGTTCGACTTGATGATGAAGACGGTGGAGAAACTGATGGAAAGAATGTTCATGGGAAATAAACCTGTCGCCCGAGAACAACATGACCCCCAGCCCAAGAATCAAAATCCTAGAAGAGGTTTGGTCCCACAAATTAGGAAAAGGGAAAAGAGAGACCAGGGAGACTGGAAAATAAGGCCCTTGTTCCAAAAAAATTACACGGATGAATATTTTGATCAGATGTTTGAAGATCAAATTCATTGTTGCGACGCCAAGAACATGTGTGTGTTCTTGAATAAGGGAGAGCATGATCAATACATGAGAAAAAATGATGATATTATGCTAGAGACAGATGACACACTGTCTCGGGAAATGGAGGAATTCAGTAAAGGTTTTCACAATGCCATCATGCAATTCCAAAGAAAATACAAACTCAGGAGAAAAAAGGCATCCACAGAGCCTCAGCAGACAAATCCCATAAGGGAGCCTCAGCAGATGAATCCCATAAGGAAAAATCTGGTGGAAATCCGACTGAAGTAAGACAACCTGACCAAGGATGCGACAGAAAAAGAAAATTCAAAGGAGGAAGTTCCAAGGAGAGTGTCAGAAACAAGCAGGGAGACATGCGTCAAGGAGGTAGAAAAAGTATCTCCCCCTTTTAAATTTGAGAATGAAATGGACAATATCAAAATATTCATCCCTTTCAATGAAATCATCAAGAAAGGATAATATCAGGATGAGATTATTAAAATTCTAAACATGGGGGGGACTCCCGACATGTTGAATGTCCATGATGACCACCCTGCCATTTTGTTTGGTCTGCGTGTGGAAGAGACGGGGGATACTGAGGAAATTCCCTTATTCTATGTCAATATCAAGGTCCACGACATGACCTTGCATAACACCATGCTAGATTCAGGTGCATCACACAATCTCATGCCCAAAGTGATCATGGATGAGTTTGGTTTGTACATCACCAGGCCCTATAAGTATATTTTTTCTTTCGATTCAAGGAAGGTTAAATGTTTGGGTCTGATCAAAGATTTGGTTGTGTTGTTGGCCCAAATCCTTTCTAAGAATATGGTTATGTATATGGTCGTGGCTGATATGCCCCCTAAATTTGGCATGCTATTATCTAGGCCATGGGCCGCGAAATTGAAGGGAACTCTGCAAATGGACATGTTGTATGCCACCATCCATGTCTTTGGCCAAGATATATGGTTATACAAAGAAGTACTATTTAAATACATGGTGAGAAGTAAGATGCATCCGAATAACCACCCCATCTACTCTGTCAACACTGAGATCAGGTCCTCCATATTTTACAATGATGTTAGTTTTGAAGAGGAAGAACTGACAATTGTCATTGTTGTTGATGACAAAGCTGCACAATAGGAATCATAGTGCATAGACCTGAGGAACCATGCAGAGAACGAGATGTGGAACATGTGTTTTGATGGAGACTTCAGTAAGGAAGGGGCATGGGCCAGCATATGGATAAGTCCTCCTAAGGTGGGAAGAAAACTCTGCTCATACAAACTCGCTTTTGAATGCACTAAAAATATGGCTGAGTATGAGGCACTGATTTTGGGCCTGAGAGTTTTGAAAGAATTGGGTGCAAAGAGGATAGTGGTGCATGGAGACTCAAAGCTCATTATAAACCAAGTAAAAGGAATATATCAATCCAAGAACCCCAGACTGAGAGCATACAGAAACCTAGTGTTGGACCTCCTCAAATAATTATCAGAGTATAATTTATCAGCGATCCCGAGGGGGAAGAATACAATTGCGGATTCCTTGGCCACCTCAGCCTCAGTTTTTAAAATTCCCATTTTTTCAAACAAAAAGTATGAGATTGAAGTCAAACACAGGCTGGCAGTGCCCGATAATATCAAGTATTGGCAAGTGTTTGAGGATGACAAACAGGTGGAGAGATTTCTCCAAATGAGAGACGAGTTCGATAATATAAGCATTGATGACGAGTAATGTTGTAATGAAGATGAAATCACAGATGCACATAGTGACGATGACCCTTTCCAGAACCAGATAGATGGAAGGGACATATTACAACTAAAGAATAATATCATACCAAAAGGATTAGTTCTATTGGAAAATATTTTTGATGAAAACGATGTGGCTAGAAATCCCAAGATCACTCTAAACGATGAGGATGTTGAGTATTGCAATATCAGGACCCAGGAGAATCCTAAGATAATCAAATTATCAAAGATGCTCAATCTAGAGGTCAAACAGGACTACATCAAATCTCATGAAGGATTTTCCCGACGTCTTTTCTTGGAGTTATGATGAATTGAAATTTTATGACACCAAAGTGATTTAGCACATCATTCCTCTCAAAGAAGACAAAAATCCTTTTAAGAAAAAGATGAGATGGATAAATCCCCTGTTGTTGTCTCTAGTCGAAAGGGAGGTAAAGAAACTTTTCGAAGACAAAATTATCGTTTCTTTAAGGTTTTCAAAATGGGTTGAAAATCTGGTGCCTGTAAGGAAAAAGAGCTGTGAAATAAGGTTGTGCGTGGATTTTCATAATTTGAACAAAGTGTCCCTCAAGGAAAACTACCCTCTCCTAAAGATGGACTATATCCTGCAGAAGGTAGTTGGGTACCAGGAGATGTCTATGTTGGATGGATTTTTAGGTTACAATCAATTCATGGTACACCCAAAGGATCGAGAAATGACATCTTTCATGACACCATGGGGGACATTCATGTATGCTAAGATTCCCTTCGTCCTGATGAATGTTGGAGATACTTTCCAGCAGGTGATGGATATAACATTTTACAAGGAAAAGGACAAATTTATCGTGATCTATATGGATGAAATCACATTATACTCTAACTTCGATGAACAACACCTTGGGAATTTGAAGAAATTTTTCCAAAAGTGCAGGAAGTTTGTCATATCTTTGAATATGAAAAAATCACATTTTGGAATGCAAGAGGGGAAACTGTTGGGGAACATCATCTTGAAAGAAGGTATAAAGATAGAACCCAGCAGGATTGAAGGAATCCTGAAAATAAGCACTCCGTGCAGCAAGAAGGAGTGCACTCCTTCATGGGAAAGGTGAATTTATTGAGAATATTCATCGCGAACCTGGCGAAAATTATAAAACATATCACCTGCATTCTTAGAAATGGGAACGAGATCAAATGGAACCCTGAATCCAGAAAATAATTTGAAGACATCAAGATAGCGCTGACCAAAGCTCCCATGTTGGCCAGCCTGGATTTCATGAAGGAATTCATCTTGTTCTCATTCTCCTCGGAGCATACCATTGTTGGTGTATTATTATAGAAAGATGATCGAAACTTTGAGAATCATATATCTAATTCAACAGGACATTGATGGATTCCCCACTGAGGTATGAAATTATGGAGAAACAAGAATACGCCTTAGTGAAATCCCTAAAGGATTTCAGAACTTACATATTACACTCCCACGTTATCTCTTACGTGCCCAGCAACTCATTCAAGGATATCCTAACTCAGCATGACCCTGAGGGAAGAAGAGGTAAGTGGATCGTAGCCATGCTGGCATATGATCTCGAAATCAAGCCCACAAAGTTGATCAAGGGGCATGGCCTCGCAAAGATGATGGCGCAATTGAACTGTGACATTCTGATAATCAACTTCATTATCGATCTGTCAGAGAATCCTAAGGAAGAAACAACCACGCAGGTGTCTCAGAAGTTAATTGATTCACCTTGGTATACAGACATCATTTATGTGTTGAGGAATCTGTAAGATCCTCCAGGTTTAAGTAAGACCAAGGCCATATTCTTAAAGCTCAAAGCTACTAAATTATGCATATTGGATATCTCATTGTATTTGAAATATCTAGGAGGGATATTATGAAGTTTCTTACTAGAAGATGATGCAGAATAGGCCATCAGATAATTCCACAAAGGCGACTATGGAGGACATCACTACTGGAAAAACACCATGCATAAAATTATAAGAGTGAGTTATTATTGGCCCAACATCTTTGTAGATGTGTACAAAGAATTTTCCAGTTGCCACGAGTGACATATTTTCTATGGAAGGAGGAAGTTGCAACTCCTTCCACTGAAATCGATCTTAGTCTAAGCGTCGTTCATGCAATGGGGCCTAGACTTTATAGGAAATATTCATCCACCATCCTTGATGCAACACAGATGGATACTTATGGCCATAGATTATTTCACGAAATGGATCGAAGAAATTGTAGTAAAGAAGGCTACTAACACAGTCATCATTTAGTTCCTGGAGACCAACATCTTGTCTAGGTTCAGTTGACCTATCAAGATCATCACAGATAACGCAACTGCATTCAAGTCCAAGAAAATGGAGAAGTTTTGCAAGGATTACAATATAACCATGGGAAATTATACAACATATTTCCCACAAGGTAATGGGTTAGAAGAATCGTCTAATAAGATCTTAACCAGGATCATTAAAAGACTCTTGCAGGACAACAAGAAGGCCTGGCATAATAAACGTATTTACATGTTGTGGGCGGATAGAGTCACTACCAAGAAGTGCATCTCCACGTCACCATTCCAAATTGTGTATGGTGTGGACATGATTTTCCCTACCTTGCTAGGATTTCCCATTAGTAAGTTGTTGCAAGAGCAAGAGGCTGAGTCAGATGATATGCAAAGAAGGATAAATTAGTTGATTCACACACAATAGATGAGGTTTTAGGCCTACAACCGATCGCAGCTTCACCGGGACAAGATGAAGAAAATTTTTGACAAGAACTCTAAATAGGAGGAATTTTAGGTGGAAGATCTAGTGCTAAAGTGGGAAACGAGAAATGAAGATAAGGGAAAGTAAGAAAAATTCGATCATCTTTGGATGGGCCCTTTCAAAATCTACGCATATCATGGGAACAATGCATATCTGTTAGAAGAACTTAATGGAGAGTCCACTAGTTGGGGGCTTGTAAATGGCAGGTTCCTCAAACACTATCTAGTGCAGTAAAGTTCGTTTAAGTCTCATGTCATTGTAAATAGTCATTTCATTTTATTTTATTTTTGTTTTCAAAGAAGGCATTTCGAGTTAGTGTGTCAGCAGAAAATTGAAGCCCGGAGTGAAGGCCCTGAGTTTATACTGAGTCTGTTCGAAACTGTGTCAAGAAGGTTTAGGTTGTGTTTTTGTTTTTCATTTTTTCAGAGACTAGAAGTCGAATAAGGCACAATGGTCAGGCACCTAGTCTGTTGTTCTTTTCCACCTCACTGGGAGGATGGAATCTCTGTTGGAGCCAACCGTTAGCGCTGCCTATTTTTTAGTTAGATTATGTCTTAGTCGATTCAGAGTCCATGTGTCAAATCATGTGAGGTCAGGTACTGAACAGACAAATGGGTCGAATTCAGCAAGTGGTCGGTTGGCCCTTGGAGTCGGGAAGGGATGTAAAAACCAAAACATGTGTAAGGGGTAAATGTCTTTTCTGAAAGAGTCGGGTCTTGTCAAAAGATAAGGTCTTATGTGCCTAAGGTCGAGGAAAGTTTTTAAATAGAATTTTCTTTGGCAGACGAAGTGACCATCATCAGCTCATTATGAAGTCAAAAAGAATGAAAAATCACGACACTTGTATCACATATGCCCTGCAACTCTTATCAGTTGTGCTTTGCACACTCCGAAGTATACCCGTCGTGTGAATGTATTACAAAAATATTCAATCTTGCTTAGAAACCTCCATTCACCATGGATTCAGTGTCCCTGGCACGTTTTCATCTCTCGCCTACCCGATTATAAATTCTGAGTGCTTGGCATGTATTTTGTTGACCAGCCAAGTTTATGCATTGCCTGTAATTATTCTCGCAATCCCAAGTTGATTGAGATCACCACCTTTGGCCCATGTCAAATTCATCATCCACAGAATGAATACGTGTTGCACCATAATGACATCCTAGAACATAAGGAAAGGTGCACGAAGTGGCAGGAATGTTGGGCCTGAGCCTTAAATCTTGAAGTTGGTCAACGAATATCTAGAGGTCAGGGCATATTTTGAGCAGGTTGGATGCATGACCTTTTGTAGAACAACCCAAGGATTTAACATGAAATTAGCAGAATAGTTCACACTCAGGTTTGATGAGTCCTGCATGGTAATTGTAGGTGTCATTTTCCATGTAACAGAGGAGACTTTGTCGGCCACGACATAGATCCCTTCACGCAGTGAAATGTGGTTTAAAGGCATGCCTTTGGACATGTGGTATTACAAAGACTTCATGAAGAGAGACTGTTTAGGTGGGAAAGTCAAACCGGGTGTTCCAAGTAGATATTTGTAGGGGCCCTTTTAGAAACTCCTAGAAGTAATTAGGAAATATTTCACCTATGAGGGGAGGTTTGACATAATACATTCACACCACATTAGATTGTTGATGCATTTCATAAGGAGGAGACCGTTAAATCTTCCCTTTTTCTTGCACCAAAGCCTCCGAGAAATGGCAGACAGTGCCTAGGCTGAAGTGGATCATCCGAAGAGGAAAATATCACATGTCTCATTGATTAAATTGTTGGTGGTTGAGGAGTTAAGGAGATTGGGAAATAACTGGGATTCGTTTCTACTTGCAGCAGGCATCGCCAAGGATCCAAAAGGATATTTCCCTCTACCTATGGAAAGGGTAACATCATACCATGTGGAGGTTGAAGTAGGAAGGATTGCGGAGGAAGGAAGGATGTTGGAATCCCTGTCCCACCAACAACCAATACCCCAGAGAAGGGAAATGCTAAGGAATAACAAGGAAGCTAGGGAGACCTGAGTCCCAAGCAATTTGCGTGCAAAATCATCCGTTAAAGAATTACTGATGCATATCATTCGGCTGGAGCTTGTCAAAGGCACAAGCTGTGAAATTTGGGGCAGAAAGAGGAGGACAGACACTGAAGGTGTAGATGTTCATGAGTCATCGCAACAGTTGAAGAAAGCACAACTCACTATTGTCAAGCTATACTAGGAATATAGAGAGGTGAGACAACAGTTAGCAGCAAAGAACCTCAAAGTATTAGCATCACAAGGCCATGAGGGAAACACGACTTGGCTCAAGAGACAAATCAGGGAAGCATAGGATACGATCATACAGCTACATGAAACATAGATGGTGTTGGAAGAAAGGAATGTGAAACACTTGGAATTTGAACTGCCCATGGAGAAAGTTTGCACAGCTCTGGCCAGCGCGCAAAAGAATCTGAAAGGGAACATGGTTCTGCAAAGGCAAGTGATGAACCTGAAAAGGTGCAACTAGTCTCTCAAGAGAAAGCTTCAAGTATCCAAACTGCAAATGAGACCAGAAGCATGATTGACCGACTTCATTTTTTGTCTCCTCGGACATGGTGAGGACTTTGTTTCCCCGCATCTTTTTTTCTACTCGAGAGTTGGGGACTCTGACAAATACCCACGCAGAAAACAGATGATGCATAGTGATGGAATCTCATCCATTGCAAAGGACGAGTGTATTTTATATGTGTGATGGTTTGAAGAAATTCATTATTCCCTATATGGGGTCATAATTTTGGAGGCACCTCAATGGCATGCAGTCATCTGCCACATGCATGCACCAACAAACAATCGATCGACAGAGATCAAGGTCGTTACAATGTGTGGTAGGAGTCTAACAGAACACTTGATCATCCAGATGCCTTGTCAAAGGAAAGCATTGACACATCACTCTCTAATGACGAGATCTTGATGATGACTAAAACGTCACGAAAAAGACAAGCGGCTATGATGTGGCTGAGTACAGTCAGTTGTTATTTTTAGAAAAATTCCATTTGAAGAGCCATCTGACAGAGAGTAGTCAAAACCTAGTTTCTATGGATAGTAGTTAGAGTGCAGGGTAGCCCAAGTGGCACACCCTTGTCTATTTATTCCATGTTTTCAACGTAAGCTAGGTTGGTTGGAAAAATAGTGTAGACATTGACTATTTATTGTATCTTTTTTTATCTGATTGAAACTTAATGCCAAGGTCTTGAAGCTTTGATGAAACTATTCTAACGGTGGAAGTTTGATCGATTGTATTATTTATTTGCGTATGTACTTTCATGTGTTCTTTATATTCACATCTGTATTTTTTTCTAAATCGGAATGAGATTTCAAATCTAGAATTCACTGCGCATTGCTCTATATTCACGCCATTTGGATGACTATATTTCTTCTAAATTAACTCTGAATTCATCCCCAGTGGTGCTTCAAGTTGCTTCATGTGTTTTTCTCTCGCCACACACAATGATTTTTAACTGAAAGATTGTTGCTCATCTATCCTTTATCCTCTAGAGTTCAATGACTAAGTCATTTGTTTCTATCGTTCTCTTAAATCAAATCCATAGCCCAAGGTCTTGCTTTCTTTCACCAATAGAACTAGAAAATATTGTTTAAATGTGTTAAATCTAGCCGATAGCTTAAAGACATATCTTGTACAAAGAAAAAGTCTCCAGAGAGACCCCTCTCCAAGTCTGAAAGGCTAGTTTTGGGCCTCAAAGTTGGTTTGTAGGTTTCCTCTGTCATTCGTTTCTCAGCCGAATGACGTTTACATAGTGCTAACACAGTGAATGGGGCCAACGTTGAAATTTCTTCAAACTGTGCATGAATGCGTCGAAATTCGACATGGTTAGACTAGACACATGCCTTGATGGTATGGGAGGGTTTCAAGACTCAAGGATGTCTAATGTCTTGGCCACATAATCTTTGAGATCGCCCATGTTTGAAACAATGTTCATAATGGGCGTCTCATTTTCAAATGTCGTTGTTTCCATCTGTAGAATCTTTTTTGGAACTCTCTTGAAATTTCATGGAACTTCCAATTCCCCTACCACAAATTTCATGCACCGATCCCGCATAGTGAGCAATGAATGGGGCCAACGTTGAAATTTCTTCAATATCTACCTATATGCATCGAAATTTGACATGTTGGACTAGACACATGCCTTGATGGTATGGGAGACTTTCAAGACTCAAGGATGTATGATGTCCCAACATAATCGTTGATATCATCCACATTTGCATCAACGTTCATCATGTTACACCACTCATTGTCATCATTCTTCATTTCCTTCTATAAAATCGTTGTCAAAACTATCTTGAAATTTGACATGGAACTTCCCTTCTATAGAATTGTTGTGGGAAATATCTTGAAATTTGACATGGAACAGACTATACATGTCAAATTTTGTTCCATGTCAAATTTTGATGCATGTCAAATGTGAACAGAGTATCCATGTCAAATTTTGGTGCATACATAAACATTTTGAAAAAAAATGAACGTCAGCCCCCTTCACAGGTCATTGTTTCCCATCATGTACTCTAGCCCTAGTACAATGTCTTTTAATAGTTGTTTCCTTTCAAATTCAACCGATCATAAAATTAAAATGAAACAAGGATGATATGAGATGATATATAGAGTGGGTCTGTGAGTGATATTTGAGTATAAATATGAATGAATGAACTTCTCTTGGTTTCGATAATAATTTATTCTCTATTAAACAAGGCCAACCACGTGAAGGTGGAAGCTCATATGGCCCCTCCCCCCCCCTCACATCACTCTCAATTCCCCAATACCCAATATATAAAATAGAAAAGAAACATAGTAATCATGCATAGAAACAACCAAAACAAAAATGAAATAAAACTTGAAAACATGTAATTAACCCACATAATTAAAAATCATTTAAAGAGATTAATTCATACAAATTATAATATCTAGTTATGTACCTCATCGACCAACGCAACATTTGTATCATCTGTCTTTTGTATATTCTTCTTGATCATCCAACTTGATATTTGTATCAGCATCTGGTTCAAAAAAAATGTTGAAAGGATTGATGATATCATCATCATCATCAATGTCATTTTTTAGCATATCTTCATCGATATCATCATCAAGAACTGGTGCATTGTCTCCTACGCCTCGTTCAACTTCTCTATCTTCTTCATCTGTCAACCCATATTCTTCATGATCTATCTCTACAACATCTTCTTCTTCAATATCATCTTCCTCATCTATGGTATACTTTACCGGCCTTCCTCTTGGATCATATCTAACAACAAATGACTAGTCCCTCTTACTCAGAACCTTTGAGTAAAATATTTGTTCACATTGACTAGGAAAAACATAGTGGTCATTTGTTTTTTCAAAAACTGTTGTTTTAATCATCGAAAATTTGTTGGCATGTTGAATAACAGTTTTTTCCTCATCATGTTCATGCATTTGTAACCTATACAATTTGACATCGAACAAAAATAATTTGAAGGAATTAAAGTCACACTCAATTATATCGTTCAAAAACCCATAGTATCTATTTTCATATTCTTGAGGATGTCT
>ML780738.1:713253-723974 GCA_009831015.1 Picea engelmannii
TTATCTATTTTTCGGTCTCATCAGACTATTTTATGAAAAAGGAACTGAGAGAGTTCTCTTTTAAGTGTTTTTCCAGACTCTATAATCATGAAAAACCTTCGAGTTTTCTATCTTTGGACTCGTTAAACAAACATCGACAGACCTGTAATGGGACTGAACCACTCCTTCCTAGGGTTCATTAAACATACTCTGAAGGACTTATCTGAAGGATGAGCTTATATCAACAATCCTATGTTATCCTCCTCAAGTTTGCGTAAAAATAAAGAGGTACTCGCCAGAAATGGTGGGGTAAAATTTGGGAAAGGGATGTGTTCTCGTATTCATATTAATTAGCAGTAAGTGTCACTCTTGAACATGACACCCCCCTATTCGTTATTTGAAGCCGGTTTGGGAAATCCATTTGTCTCTCATTCAATTTGCTACAAGGTCATACCCTGCATCATCTCTGAGTCAATGCTACCAAATCATTGGTCGTGTCATTCATATCTTCAAGAGAAGTTCATCTGAAACCTTTATTGAGTCGGCCATCTGCAGTTGTCCATTCTCTCTGTGTCGGCCTTCCCTGTGTCCAGTCCAACTTATATCATACTCTGTTTCACCTTCAAAATATGTTACTCATTTCGTGTCATTGATGGGGGATACATCAAGGCCCTCTTGTAATGAGTTTTGTTACGTCGACTTCAGCTCATTATCCAGAAACAAGACTTAGAAATTCTTTGGTACCATGGAACTTGCATGCCTCAATGGTAGGTTTCCTCGCTTTCGACAGTGGGTTTACATCATTGACCCCTGATCGAAATATTTCATCGGATGTTCGACCTCAACTCATTCATTCACATTCAGTGGATTGTACTAGTGTACCTTGGAGTCATTGACATTAATGGTGATTCCCCTCACACTTGTTAACGGTTTCATCAATGACCGGTAATCAAGTGGTTTCTACCATGTTCGAATTCAATACATGTAATCACATGGTTAGATTCGTACTTTCGGGCGACAATCGAAGACCCTGGATCTCATCTCTTTGTCCAGGTTGTGATGGAATATGTATAATTTGCGACACATAGATCCACTTTGTATGTCTCGTGGCTATGTCGTCTCAATTTGAATTTTCTTGCATAGATCCACAGTGTATTCCTGGTGGCTATGCTATATTTTGATGGAATGGATCCATAGTGTATGATTGGTGGCCATGACCTATGCCTATAATGTCATCCATTTGTGATCTGAGTATGGGAATGCCTACCTCAGAACTACTATGATATTCTGTAGATGCTTGGTTGTTTACAGGTTTTCGATTAGGTGCACTCTAGGTTTTTGACACACGCGCAGTCTACAAAGTATTTCGGTTGTCATTGATTCTGGCCTCATACTTTGGGGGGCATTCTGTTACCCATGACTTTGGTAATCTTTATGGTGTATTGATGATGGTGTACTCAGGCTCCTAATAAGAACTTTCTCCTGAGAAAAGTGACATTCATCTCTTCCCAAAAAAAATATTTTTGAAGAGAGTTCGCAGGTTGCTTATATTCTAGGGTGCGAGAATGACCCATTCTCACAGGCTGCCTTCAGCTAGGGTGCGAACTTCTCGCACTGTGATACATAGCTAGGGTGCGAACTTGTTCTCAAGCTTGGAAAAAGATGAAGTCTCAATGGTTCTAGAAGGGAATATTCTAGAGAATGGGTTGGCATTCGAATGGTTATCATTTTACTGCTTTCCCTGATTTGGTGGGATCATTATCATCCAAGAAACCATCTCATCCTCTCCTATATATTGATGGGATTCTCATGGAAAAGGTTAAGTAAGATTAATTAGAGAATTAGTGAAGGAATTGTGTGAAGGAATTGTGTGAAGAACTCAGCTTGAACAAGAGCTTGGAGACTCTAGCAAGTCTATCAAGAGGAGTTGGATTTTCTTCATGCAAGGATCGAGAAAATGTGTGTGTTGGAACCAAGAGTCACCGAAAGGAAGCTTGCGACATCAAGGCAATCAAGTTGTATCTTCTACTTTCGATTAATATGATACAACAGCATGTCCTTTTCCCATAAAGTCATTCTTACTTTATTATGTAATTCCTTGATCATACACATAGTTGACGATTTAATATATTTTGCTATCTTCACTTTGGTTGGTTTGTGTTGTCTTGTTCTTGACCTCACGAGAGCACTGGAGCGAAGAGGGAGGAACAGAGACCCTAGGAAGCGATACAAAGGTATGTTACTTGTTCCTCCCTACTATCTAATTCAATGGTCATAACTTAGGGAAAGAGTCATCTCCTGTTCTGTTTTGTTCTAGATCCAGGTGGATCTAGGGAGATCTGTTAGTGTCTGCACCTACTGATTAGTCCGATAACACTTTTACACCAACATTAGCTAGGCTAGAGTTTTGGAATAGGCAATGAGACACACTCTCCAAAGCGCAAAACACATAATAGTATCTTACAATAGGGAGTGTCAAATTGCTTTTGCAACATTTTGTCCTGGGAAGCCCTTCTCACACAAGGGTCAAACCTGAGGTTGCATTGATATTGACAAAGTTACTCACCCTACTTTGTTGATCCCGGTGTAGATATCACACGTATTACGGGGGTTGCTTGAAGGTATACCCACAATGATGAGTGGAAGCCCCTCAAGTTTATTTTAGGCTAGATACCCTGCCCTTACATGTGGATCAGACTGTCGACTGTTCCCCCAAGGCATCATTGTTGTTTTTGGTACGTTAGTAGCCTATCTTCTTAGCGTCTTACACAAGGTGACTATGGAGGGGTAAGTCTTCATAGTACCTAGAATCAATGTTGGCCAGACTCACTCAGGCTCCTTGGAGGGTATACCCATGATTATGTGTGGAAGCTTACACCAGGGTGTAAGTCCGTTAAGTAGGTCGTCAACGTAAATTTTCCACCTTAGACCAGCCCCTTCTTGTCTTGACATCACAACGTTGGATTTCATCACCAACTAGTGACTTCGGAATAGGAAGGTCTTGTTTGCTTGGTTTTGATTCCTAGATTTTACTAGGGCATGTTGTTTGTTTCCATAAGTTGTCCATAGAATTTCTTTCGTGATTTTTTAGCTCGATCACCATTAACCCTCCACGTCGTTCACGTAGAATGAAAGGACTACCCCCATAATATTTGGAAATTTATCAACCCTTTCCTACCAACTCACTGGAGGGCTCTCCTCAACAGAGTGAAATCTAAGACATTGCCACTCCATGAGTGGAAAGAACTGACTCTTTGGACCAATTTCAAATTACAAATTCTCTAGAGATCTTGTGACTTCCTCCTGACTCTATGAGACGTATTGTTCAATTGAATTCATACAAAGATATTGTTGTAGAGTCTTCTGGATTACCAATCGGACCTTTCATATGCCCTGAAGATCAAGATCCTTTTTGGACTACTAGCATTTTTAGACGGGATCTCTTTGGCTCAGGAACAGGCGTTGATATCACTGTCACACCTGAGCCACCCAAAACATCTTATCCAGATGTGATACCTTTTACTACTGCCTATTATTTCCCTGGTACATACGCTCAACCAACCAACCATATCTTGATTGTCCCCCTTCAAATGTCCCACTATACCATGGTCCCAGATACTACGAATATTTACACCAGGAATACGGTGGCTAGTTAGGCCCTTATTGGCATGTCGTTGTCGCCCAGACTCACCCCGAAACTTCCCCTAGGATATCATGTGTTGAATTCTTCTATTCCCATCCCTACACAAATCCCATCCAAGACTCCTGCCATTTCCACTCCTTCTGGGCACCATATTGTTCCTGATTTTATTCCGACACTTCCTCAACCCCCTTCCAGAGAGTCTCTTCCATCCCCTATTGAAGGAACTGACCCTAGTGGCACCACCCAGTCTTTCACACCTAATTACTATATCCTGTTGGCGGACAATTTCACCCTGGAGGCCAAACGCAATCCCCTTTTGGAGGTCAAATCCTAATTGGGATGCAACCTCTGATTGGAGGGAAATACCCACCTACCCCACCCTCTAGATAGAGCATACCTCTAGCCTTGGCCCAGTATTGGAATTATCTTATCGAAAATAATCCTCAATCAATTGGGGGGAAACAGCCTCAAGATAGCCCTTTCATACCCCTTAGTACGGGCCAACCATATCCAAGTCCATCCAATTCCATTTGGGGCTCAAACGTTGGACCCAACATCCTTGTTCAAGGGAACCACCCCAACCAATACAACCCTATAAATTACATGCCTCCACACCAACAACCGAATCTGCTCGGATCTTTGCATTGTATGCAAACTACTTACGGTCCTACTGGTATACCTATGGGACTTCCTCCCCAAAGTCATTAGTACCCCCACGTGAATAGACAGTTACCCTTCTTAGCCACCCTGGACCTCCTTGATCTGTCTATAATTTTAAACAATCCTTTCCGTCACTCTCCTCAATGGCCCATCATACCAGCCAAACTACCATCTGACATTCCTAAGTTCAATGGTAAACTAGGAGAGGACCCAAACAATCATGTAATGACTTTCCACCTTTGGTGTTCATCCAACTCTTTGATGGATGACTCTATTCGATTATGTTTTTTTCAGCGAACTCTCACGGTTTTCGCCATGAAGTGGTATATAGAATTACCACAAGGCTTTTTCAGTGACTTTAGCACCCTTTCCATGGCTTTCCTTACCCACTACCAATTATCGATCCATTATTGAACGGGAACCAAAATTTTGAGTTCTTTCAAACAACCCAAAGCCACTCATATCTCTGATCACATTCATGAGTGGCAACAAAGACAACGTCTCATCAAACTCGATCTTCCCGATTAGCTACTAGCAGAGTGGTTCATGAAATCATTTGTGAATGACATCGCTCATGAAATCTCCATGGGTGGAGTTGTCACAGAATAATAGGAAATCAGTCGTGCTCAATACCTTGACCTCATTTACTCACAAACGAGTACTCTTTATGATTTACTCCCTGACACACCTCGTCTTTCTACTACTGCTACTTCAAATACTCCTACTACTTCTCATGTGGCTGATGGTGTGATTGGCACTTTCCATGCCCAAGCCCACTCTGCACAAGCCTCTACCACCAACCCCAAGTCCATTGCTTCTAATGTTCAACATGCTCTGTCTCCTACTCCTCTCGCCAGCAAGAATTTTGAGGTGAACTCTATTCAAACTACCCCTGCTAGAAAGAATAAATCTAGAAAAGGGAAGGGTAAGAATAAGGAGGATAAAAATAATCTGCAATCTGAGAAGACCAAAACACAACCTATTGACGATAAGGATAAGCACAAATCCCGATATCTTGGTCTTATCCGTGGTGATGATCACTACACTAAGGATTGTCCAAGACGCGTTGAGGTTACTAAGTTCCTTCAAGGGACCTCGAAACCACCTACTCCAGTCGTGTTGTCACAACCCTTCCCTTCTCAATAGTAGGCCCAATTGGTCATTCACGACCAACCCTCCCCCTCCACTACATCCTATGTCTTAATGTGTACAAGTGATTCAAAGAAGAATGATGTCACACTTACCACTCGAGCCAAAGATTATTCTTCCTCCAAAGAAAACGTTGATGAAATACCTCCTTCCTTGGTCCAACCATCTCCATAGGCTCCACCTACCAATGGTCCACTTCATCTTGAATGATCGAGCCTAGACACAATTCTTTTCCCTCCCCCAAAGGGTGTTGTTCAAAAGTCTACTTTCAATCCTCATGCGTGTACTACCCAGAACTATAGTATTGTAGAAGATCTGGCCCAAGCACCGTTCGCGATGTCATCCCTCGAAGTCCTTCAGAGTTTTCCCACACAAAAAAAGGCACTGTTGAAAGCTATTGGTGGAATCGACCCTACGGATACAAATTTAATAATTTTTGACTTGGAAGATCACATTCCAAGGTTACCCCCTCAACTCACATTTCAAATACAAGTTATTGTCTCCTGAAAGAACATTTGTAGAACAAGTATTGATGAGGGTGCCTAAATGTGTGTCATGTCTATTGCCTACTGGAAAGCCATCGGCTCTCCTCCCTTAACTAAATCACACAACACGCTCAAAGCCTTTAATGGCTCTGGGTTTAAGCCTTACAGTGTCCTCCCTTCGTTGCCTATTATGTTAGAAGGCAAAATGATCAATGTTGAAGTTGAGGTCTTTGATGCTCCTCTCGATTACAACCTTCCACTTGGCCATAGTTGGATCGACTCCATGTGCGCAGTTGTGTCCACTCTTTTCTGTGTCATACCTTTCCCACATCAAGGAAAAGTAATTATGGTGGACCAATTGGCCTTATTTAACTCTGATCCACATACCAACAATGTACCTTTCATTGCAAAAACTCCCCCTGGATATGAGAACGTCTGTGTGGGTCTTCTTAAAGATTCCTCTTTGATGGGTATTTTCCCCATTCCACCACCTGATGTTCCACATCTGTTTTTCACCTCGATAAACATGATTCCCACCTCTGTTTGAGAAACCCCTGCATCTTATGACCAGTGGATAGTACCCAACCCCAGTAATCATCTTCGCTATGGCAACCAAATGCCTTTAAGTCCGGTCAAATATGCTTATCAAGCCATTCAATCAACAACCCCTTCTACCCCCTCTCTTGGTGATTTATCTCTAGATCCATTTCATGTCATTTTTCCTACAGACGATATGATTATGCCTGTTATGTCCATGGAAGATACCCCTTGGGACGATGGAAATCATCATTCCATTCTCTTCCTAGAACAACACACCATTGAGAGTTACCAATGGATCTCGACTCTATCAACCATTGTCATCATTTCTACCATTCTCGATTCTACGCACGATATGTTCTACGAAGGGAACTTAAGTAATATCTCACCCACCATCCCCCTCGACATATCCATTAAACCTAGAATTGTTGAAAATGTGCATATTGGAGCTTCGTGTTTCAATGACGAAGTTGTCACCTACAAGTCTCTTTTTCAAGAATTATGTGACGTCTTCACATGGAGATATGAAGAAATGTAGGGTATTGACCCCGACATTGTTGTACATGAAATTAAGACATACCCGAGCACTAAACCCGTCCGGCAACGACTTCATCCAGTCCACCCATGTAAAGCAACTATTGTCAAGCTTGAAGTTGAGAAACTTCTTAAAGCTGACTTTATTTACCCTGTGGCTCTAACTGGCTGGGTTTCCAATCTTGTTCTAGTTAACAAGAAACAAGGTACGATCCATGTGTGCATTGATTATAGGGATATTAACAAAGCTTGTCCTAAAGACAACTTTCCCACCCCCTTCGTTGACCAGATCATCGATGATTATGTCGGGAGTGAAATATTATCCTTGATGGATGGTTTCTTTGGATATAATCAAATCAATATCATACCTGCTGACCAACACAAGACCGATTTTATTTGTCCTTGGGGCACTTTTTCCTACCGGAAACTACCCTTTGGTTTAAAGAATGTCGGCGTGACTTTTCAATGTGCTATGTCTTATGTCTTTCATGATATAAAGCACATTTTCCAACCATATATCAATGACCCGCTGGCTCATTCCATGCACCGTGTCAATCATCCAACACACCTCCGAGCCATTTTCCTCCGATGTCGGTTTTACCGTATATTCTTAAACCCGTACAAATGTGTTTTTTGTGTAGAATCTGGCCGACTTCTGGGCTTTATTGTTTCACATCAATGGATCAGGGTATATCCTTTAAAGGTCGAGGGAATTCTCAATCTCTCTCCTTCTTCCTCACTTCGCCAGCTACAAATTTTGCAAGGGAAGGCAAACTTTCTACGTCGTTTCATCCCAAACTATGTTGAGTTAACCCTCAGATTTACTCGACTACTCAAGAAAGGTTGTGTTTGTATGGGATACCCCTACCAAAAAATCTTTCAAATCTTTAAAACTGACTTTAACCCATACCCCACTACTTTTCCCACCTGATTACAGTCGCGATTATTTCTTGTATCTCGCAACCTCAGACTACACCATTGCTATGGTTCTAGTCCAGGAGGATGATTCTCATGATGAACATGTTATTTATTATTTGAGTCGAAGTCTCATGACTACCGAAACCAAGTCTTTACATGTTGAAAAACTTGCCTTGGCCACCATCCAAGCTGTTCAACGTTTATGGCACTATATCCTTTTACGCAAGACTACTGTGATTTCCAACTGCAACCCTATGCAGCACATTCTTACACGCTAATTGCTAGGGGGAAAATACTCCAAATGGATCGTAATCCTCCAAGATTTTGACATAGAATTCGAATGTGCTAAGTCCAAGAAATCCTTGGTGTTTGTTGAATTGATATGCGACCTTCCCTGTTCTGAGATGGAAAATGTAGAAGAGGATTCATTACCCGATGAATCCCTTTTTCTAATTAGTTCTGATGACCTTTGGTATGGGGATATCATTATATATCTCCAGACTCAGACTTTCCATCCCAATTTGTCTAGCGTTGACCACTGTCGAATACATTACCAAGCCCTTCACTATATTATCCTCAATGATACTCTTTATCGTCGTGGGATTGACTATATTTTTCGTCGATGCCTCACTTTTGACGAAGCCGATAAAGCCTTGAATGACTGCCATTCTAGAGCATGTGGTGGTCACATGTCTGGGTATGCTACTGCCCAAAAGATCTTATGAGCTAGGTATTTTTGGCCTTCTTTATTCAACAATTGTATTATCGTTTTCCAAAAATGCCATGATTGCCAAACATACAACAACAAAATACGATTACACCCTACTCCTCTACACCATGTAGTCTCTGTTGGACCTTTTGCAAAATGGGGTATCGATTTCATGACATGTCACCCTCACTCGGCTAGGGGGCATGGATACATTATTGTAGCCATATATTACTTTACAAAATGGGCCGAGGCGATGCCTACATTCGACAATACCAGAAAGATTGCAACACTATTCATATTAAATCACATCATTGCTCGGTTTGATGTTCCTCAAGCTATCATTACTGATCATGGTAGCCACTTTAGAAACTTTATGATGTTAGAACTCACTGAAACGTTGGGCCTTTGCCATGAAAACTCAACACCCTATTACCCACAGGCCAATGGCCAGTTTGAAGCAATAAACAAATTCCTCATTACCATGCTTTGACTAATGATAGGGATTCACCAAACTAGTTGGCACACGATGTTGTTTCCAGCATTGTGGGATTATTGGACATCTGTCAAGTCTGCTACTAGGTTTACACCTTTCCAGTTAGTTTATGGTCTCGAAGCCATCTTGTCGATTGAATGTGAGATACCGTCTCTAAATCTAGCCGTTGAACTTCTCCCAAATACTTATGTTGAAGAAGAACGTCTGTTGTATCTTATGCAACCAGACGAAACCCGTCGTGATGCCACCCTAGTTATAGAAACCCAAAAGAAACGCGTCAAAGCCCAATACGACAAACATATCAAGCCACGCATTTTCTATGAAGGTGATCTAGTTCTCCTTTATGAACAATATCAAGATTTTCTAGGAGCTGAAAAATTTGAGGCTATGTGGTGAGGTCCTTATATCGTCAGACGAGTGTTGGAGAAAGGAGCCTATGAGTTAGAGGACTACGATGGTATCCCTTTGAGTGAACCCAGAAATACGCTTTACTTAAATAAGTACTATGCCTAGATCATCAATGCATGAGTTCTTGTATTTTATTGTATCATACTTTTGTGTGTTACTTTAGTGTTATTTTTTGTTATTTGGTTTCAACCCTCGACCGCTTACCTTGCATTGTGCTTGGTTTCTAGATGTTGAATTCTTATCTACCCCACATTGGCTTCGTTGATGGCACTAGTTGTAGTACTTAGAACCTTGCTTCTGTTGCATGGGCTATTTATGCACCTACAAACTAACTTATCAGTCTACGAGGTGTTTTCCTCAATCGTGTGACCAATAATATCACAGAATATAGCGTCGTCATTGAATTGTTGACTGATGTTATTTCACTCAGTATCCACCACCTGGTTATACGAATTGATTCATAGCCATTAGTGTTATAGTTAAGTAATGTATATGATATCTGAAGTCTTACTTTATTGTGGGTATATCTACAAATTCACCTCTTGGAACGTTATTTTGATTATATTGAATATCAACACATTTCTAGATGTCTAAATACATTGATTGATGATTTAGCTAATTATGTGTTAGACATACATCTGAGACATTTATAAAACCAATCACACATCACATGTATCATACAAAATGAAATAAGCTGGTAGAAGCTACACACACACACACACACACACACACACACACACACATATATATATATATAACGATCAAAATTTTTTGTCCAATGACCAAAATATAAAAATACAAAGCTCGTGGCTTCTATAATTTAGCATCACGGATGACGCTCATGGTAACATACAACTTCTCGGGCTACCCTATGGAGCAGTCGACTAAGAGACTCAGATACGCCCACAGTATGGCATTGATAGCACCTTGGGATCTCCCCAATAGCGATGTCTAGGACATCTGCAGTCAGTCCCTCTAAATTTTGATCAATTGCCTCGTAGTCCTCAACATCCCATCTTGCCACTTGGAGCCACTTCTCCTTGTCTTTGAATAGGAGATGTTCCTGGAGGTCGATACAGCCCCACATATGTGTTGTCAAAAGAAATTTTTTTATTAGTCCTTGGATCGAAAACATAAAAAAATATTTTATATAATAAAATTTACAAAAAACATTTAAAAAGAACAAAATGTGTACTTCTTACCTAA
>ML780738.1:754575-773256 GCA_009831015.1 Picea engelmannii
CATGAGACCACTTGTCTAACAATATTTTTTCAAATTCTCCATTGGAGAGTGTCATCATCTCCTTATAATCAAGTGATTTCCACCAAATGGCAGCATCACCTTGCAATTTGAGATCTGCCCAATGGGGCCAATTATCTTCCCACGCTGAATTTCTTTATTTAATGAATGATTCAATACTAGGGCCATCACATTTCCCTGTAAAATACATATTTCTATGAAAAACCCCAAAAAATAGAACAATAAGTTACGACAGAAAATCGCGGTTGTTTTTGAAAAAAACCCTGAAAAAACAGTTGAATTTAAAATGCTCATAACTTTACTTCCCAAACTCCGTTTCGGCTGATGTTTTTTTTTTAATTGGGTATTTTTCCAAGAGGAATTCAAATACCCAATTTTTTTTTCCAAATTCATCTCGTAAAGCTTCAGATATGAACCTGAAGTGCGCCGCCCTCTTTTTCTTCCCTAGAAAAAATTCTGCAAAAAGAGAAAACAAATCTTCCCTTCTTTGGCCAAGGAAAGTGCACAGATACCAATTGTTAAGTACCTATACCAGATCTGCAAATATACTTCAATAATACCAAGAATAAACCATAAACCATTCACCATAACATGAACACAAGAAATAGAGAAAACCCTTGAGGTAGGGTAACACCATATATTAATCCTTATGGAAGGATAAAACTCCTCAAGCAATCATTGCTTGTACAATCACAATATTCTTCACTATGTTTCATTACATTGCCTACACTTCTTTATATAGCTCTCTCTATCTACTATGAACCTTCTAGAGAGCCTTCTCACATTTATTACATCCAACTACCATACCGAGCCTTTATTAATATAGTGCACCTAGTCCACCTTACATTGAATGACCACATTCTCATATATTAAATGACTTCCATTAATAACACATAACTACATTCTCAATGGGTACCTCCCCAGGTACCCCATATTACCTCCCTAGGTATACTACAAACTGCCAAATTATTAAAATCATGTAAAAATTTGTATAGCATGCAAGTAATGTCCTTTAAAAATGTTTTCAGTAATGTCAACTTCTTGGACCTCCTCAAACACTCACACTTTCCACATGCATATATGCATTTAATTCCCTCATCATTAAGTGGTAGCCAATGGAGGAGGTCAGTGTTCATCGTCACAAGTGTTTGTGCATGCACGAGTTCTGGATTGTTCTTGATATCAAGGTATATGATCTCTCTACAATGTTAGATGCACTCTTCCCTATAAGGGTTTACCAGTTTCTTAGGTAATTGAGCATCTTCAACTAGGCCACCAAAAACATATCCTAATTTCCAAGAATATTTGACTCTTCTGCTAGGATTATTGTCACTGCACAATAGATATTAAAATGCATATGACTTGAGTCTTGCTTGCGAATTTCTCCTATTATTGCTGGAAGGAAAAGAGATTGATGTTCTACAATAAGAAAGTAATACACTTCTTTCTCTTGTATGTTCATCTGGTAAGATTCCAGGCCTTAAGTGGACACGATTTTTTAGCCTTCATCTAACAAAAGGAATGAAATCTATAGATAATCAAGTGCAACATTCTTCTTATTGAAGGAATGTTGTATCTTCGAAACATATCTAGATTCCTCGTTTGACAATAATCGTGGGTTGGTATTATTACATAATGTGGAGCCCAAGCCTAGGCTTGCGTTTGTGATTTAAAGTGGTGGATGACCAGAGAGAGTTAGTATTGTTCTTTGTTGTTATTTATCTTTACAAAATTTGGTTCTTCACAAACAACTCCCTAGCAAGATATTTAAAACCTTGTATGGAAAGTCAATTGTATCCTATATTCACTAAAGTAAACTCACCACTATGAGATTAGCAAATTATACTTAGAACATTAGATTTAACAATATCTTTGTTGTTTTTTTATATATTGGATATTTATTTTTCATACATACTAGTCTGCATTGCAAATATCAATCACCTTTCATCAACCTAGTTTATCGTATTTTGTTAATGTTGAAAAATGTTACATTTATTGAATAATGTTCCAGATATCTCTCCTCGTCCCTTGAAAACTCTGTATGCTCAACAGTTTGTAATTTTTTAGTAATTTTTATTATAATTGATGTTTATCCATGAAATGGATTTTAGTGGATTGTATTTGTTTACTATGAAAATTTAATAAAAGTTTGTGTGTGTCCATTAGATATTTCCAAGAAAATATTATGTGGATTGTATTTGTTTTCACTGAAAATTTAATAAAAGTTAGTGCATCCATTGATATATTTAAAAAATAAGTTTACAAGTTGTTGGTTGCATCTTTCCATTTTAGGGTGAGATTTCTTCTAAATCTGGAATGGCACTAGTGTTTCTCCCAATGCCCATACAAACAACTAATTAAATAAGGAAATTCACCACCATCACTAAAGGCAGTTGATCCTAAACCAACAACTTTGGAAGCATCACCAACACCATCTACAGCAAAGGAAAGGGAATGAGAAGCAAGGAAACCAATCAAATGCATATAGTGTTGAAGGAGGCAAACTGCTACGAAACATAAAAAACCATTTCCAAATCATGAGACGATTTGGGAATTTGATACAATTTGTCTGCAAGAAATGAAGAAGGGAAAATGAGGTAAGTATTGTGTAAAATTGGTTTTCACAGGCGAGAAATTTACTATAAAATTGAAGGAAAATAAATTATGTCCAAGATTCAATCATTGCAAATTTGATTTGACTCACCAGCTATTTTGTAGAATTCATGTACACACTGTAATGGAATCTTCTTGGTGACAATGATTCCTTCAACTAGAATTTGAAGCTCGAAATATGAAAAGGCCACCTTGAATGAATGATAGGATTTCAGTCAAAATAATATGTTATATCCCCCTGAAGGTGCTTCCTTATTGTTGACGAGCGAAATTGAACGCTCGTCAACCGGAGGGGTGGACCCGGTCTGGGGTTGTCTAAATAACCCAAGCCGTTTGGGGTGATCCACTCTGATGGGTTTAGCGGCTCCGTTGGTCGATCTAAGTCCTAGGAAAACGAAAGAAAAACAAAGCTAAAAAACTAATCTAAGTGAAAAATAAGCAACTACAACAAACTATATACAAATCGAAAACAATATATACATTTTACTAACTAATACTATAAAACAATAATTCTATGAAATTAAATGTTCAGCTATCAACAGAATTAGATCTCAATCATATATATACAATACTTACAGAATACAAATTTTGATCTAAATTTGCAAAAATCATTGGTAAAATGTCTTATGACAGCGAAGCTAATATATTTGGATCTTTTATAACTTTTATGAAAAAGAAATGAAACACCAGCTATCTAACTAAGCAATGAAGATAACAATCTGTACTATATATCTATCTAACTATAGAGAATTCTCAAATTAGTTAACTATTGAATTGCAAATAACAAGCTGACCTGAAGTAACGCTTCCTATTTGTCCTGTGCACAGTAGTTGATTTAGTTGTTTGATGGGAGGAAACCCGCACTAGATTTTCCACAAGCTTCTTGTAAACAAGAAGCAGCAGTGCTCTTTGAATATAAATGACAGAACACACAAGACATAAAACAACAACAATCTTAAAGTTTATAGATCATCACATTTAGATAAATCCTTGTGCGAAGACTTGCATATAATCGTTCATTTAATTAAGAAGATAAACCTTTTGTTAATTAAATTCAAACAGAGTGATTGCTATGAGTAAGATGAGACACATCAAATATGGATGAAATTTAAGTCAAAACGCATCAACCTGTAACAAGTCTTGATATCTAAAGTAGTCAATAACTTGGTCACAAATTAAAATGCACAAAACTTGAACGAAAGTATGATAAATTGAAAGCTAAAACTGTTACAAAAGATCCACTTCCATTCAAGTCTGTATCATCATAAATCCATAGTTTTTGTTCTCCCAACAGCGATGGGTTCATTACAAAAATTAATGAGTATATAAAGGCCACAGGGTAAAACATCCCTGTGGGAACTATCAAAAACTGTTTACAAAAAATCTGGGAAGAATCTCCCAAGTCTCTATTTCTGCCTATGACTAACAACTTAGAACAGAACTATATTACAAAAATCATGTTCTAAACTGCCACAGCATGTCCAATTTCCCATTGAAATTCGTATGTACCTATAGGTGGACAAGAATAAACAAGTTTAGATAATGTTTTATTTGTAAAATTAACAAAAATCTAAATTTTATGACGAGCTACAAAATCTCACGATTCTATAGTTGGTCATATTTACAAACAAAATCGTTTTAAATCAATCCAAATGACAACAGAAATACATTCGACCTATTAAACAAACTTTTAATTACTAATTTAAAGCAAAGAAAATCATTCACGCTAGAAGTAACCAAATCTTTTATGCCAATTTGAAACAAACGAAATCATGTTCAATTAACCGAATGGTAACAGAGATATATGTGATCTATCAACCAACCTTTTTATTACCAATTTGAAACAGACAGAATCACTTTGACAATTCAAAACCAACGAAATCATTTTTTTGAATCAATTTCAATCGAAACAGACTATAATCGATCAAACAAATCTTTCGTACTCACTTAACACAAACGCAATAGTTTATGTCAATTCAGAACTTAACAAAATTGTTGTTGAATCAAAACAAAACTAATAGAATCGTTTAATTCAAAATTAACAGAACTATATCAAACCAATCTTTGATACTAATCCAACGTATACACAAATGACTATGCTAATTCAAGGCATGCAACATCGTTTCTGAATCAAACCAAACAGAAATGAATCGAACTAACTCAGGGCCGACACAATCGTTATACTAATTCAAGAGCAATAAAATCGTATTAATCAAAACATAACTATATTCGATTTTAGCAAACAAATATTTTGTACATGATTCAAAACGAAATCATTCTTGGTAGTTCGAAAATAACAGAATCGTTTTGAATCTATTCACACAAACAAAACTAATTTGGAGCAAACACAATCAGCTAACCAAATCATTCAAAAAAATCGATGTTGAAATACATACCTGGGTTGTAGAAAAACGATTCGGTCAGGATAACTTTGAGTTGACAAAGGCAGTAGCTGCCTCAACATTTCTGAAGACAATTGAACCCGTAGTCTTTTGCTTCTTCTCGTTGGCTTGTAGCCTGTCTCTTTCCTTTGTCAACACAGTAACCCGTTCCTCCAATGATTTAATTTTAGATTGCAACAGGGGAACATCCATGTAGTAACGTTCAATCTAGGAATTGCATTGAGTACATGGTGGTTGATCGGGTCGAGTCACTACAGATGAGGGTTCTCTTAAATTACCAGGGGTTCCACTGTAAATCTTAATTCCTGGGAAGTTAGGGTCATCCTTGAGGCACAGAGGTAGGTTGGAAACATAGTCATAGGGTTCCAGAGAATAGAGGCCATGTGAATAAGGGTATTCCTCTGCCAAAATACGTTCAATATCAGAGTCTGAGTCCTCTCTCAAAACAATAGGCTTTTGGTCAATGTTTTGTTTGGGCTTGTTCCGAGCACATCTAGATATCCATCGTGCATTCTTCTTTCCCTTACTATTGACACCAGTATCACCTTTTCCTTTCTTCCTTACAAGCCTCTTAACGGTCTTAGAATTTTCTTTAGCACACGGGTCGGCCATGGTATCGGGTAGGTCAATGTTGGGGTAGTTCGAGGGTTTGACAGGGGGTAGAAGGGTAGGAGGTGGCACGGCAGGCCCAATCAGGGTTTTAGTGACCACAACCTTATCCACTTGAACACACTCGGGAGTGTCAAAGCCATTCCTTGATAGGAAGGCTTGCCAACAATCACCACTGAGCTTCAAATGATGAACGATAATGATTTTCATCAAGCAGTGATGGAAAAGGTTGCTATCGGCCTTCTCACGTTTAAATCATTTGGACATTTTATACAGGCTACATAGGAGGTAGTGAGGCATATTCAGAGGGTAGTCTATAAAATTCATAAGCAACCGAAGATGGTAAATAAACACTAAACCATAACGACCTTCGCAAGTCAAGAATTTCTTAACAATTGCTAATAGATCATGCCATCTGGACTTAAGGGCAGTGACAGGCATACCTCTGTCACAAGTGACAATTTTCCTTGATGTGAATAGGAGCGTCCATGGCACCTCGTCCACTTTTGAATTCTTAAACCACCTCTGCCCTTTAGTTGGTAAGCCTGTAGATGAGCTGAGGAATTCCTCATTTAGCTCGAGTTAGATATCTCCGACCTTAGCCTTGCATCCGTCGAATGTGAGGTAAAACTGTTGGGTGACCGTAAGGTTGAAACCCTCAAATTTTTAGATAAAAACTAGCCAACCACTATTCTCCAGGTCTTCTCGAGCATTGTCAAATAGCAGGAGCGTTTGGATTCCATTAGGTTCTATGCGCACAACAGTTGCCATAGGAGAGAGCACACAGTGAGAAGGGTAAAGGGACAAGGGTTAGACAAGCTAGGCGCAGGACCGATGCTCATGGGTTTCCCTAAAAATAACAGAGGTAACCCGAGATACAAGGCAGGCATTAATGCCTAAGTGTGCGAGGGTGGTGGAACGAAACAATCCCATGCAAAACATTCATATCGAATGTACAATCGATGGCGCTATGGTGATTCAAAATCACTATTGGTGTGTGTTAAAAACAATGCCAATCAAACAACTATTGGAAACCATGATAAGTCGACCCAAATATTTGCACAACAATAGTGTTTGCATGATTTAAAACAAAACAATATTTTGAATTTAGCACCAAAGATTTGACCACAAAAATTATGCATTGTATGAAACCATTGCACCATGGGTTTAATCAAATACAATAGAACATCAAACCACCATTGTATCAAGGACTTAATCACAATCACCAGAATACCATTGCATTACAATCTTATAAAATGAGGTCATATTAACAAAAAATGAAAAGTAAGTAAAGGTTTGGTGTCTTGCCTACTGTGTGACCATCATTGAGTTGGAGGTGAATTGATCATAGAACAAGATTATTCGTAATAATCCAGTGACGATTTTAATGCCATCGACATGACTTCGAACTCAATGTTTTCCCGCTTGCAGTCGTGAAAATGAAAACAAAAGGCAGGTGTGTGAATGCGCAAGATAATAGTGTTGTTCTATTCAAAAGTTTGTGATGAGAATCAAGGATCAAAACACTTGTGTAGGCAGCTTAAAAGGATAGGATAAAAATACGAAATGGCTTCCAACACTTATGAATGACATAATTTAACGTGGAATTGAAGCTAATAATATAATAGACAATTAAAGGTTAGTTTTCATAAGCCATCCAAAGTTGCACTTCTAAGGACGAAAAAAGGTTTTACTCACCAACTATCTTGCAGAAGTCAAGTACACACTGCAATGGTGTCTTCTTGGTGACAGTGATTCCTTCTATTTCAAGAAATTAGGCGAGCTACATATTCTTGGTGACAGTGATTCTCAGTGTTTCAAGAAACCAGGTGAGATACAGATAGAGATGAGAATATTTTTATCTCAACTGAAACAAAAATAATAGACATTGAGATAGGAATTCCAACCAGTTTATAAAGGAAAAAGCAGAGAAAGCGTGTGGAAATGATCGTAGGTAGGGATTTTCCTTTCCCCTAAAGAGGATATAGAATCCTCGAAAATGACAAAAAATATGTTTTCATGTCGATGTAGGTGGTAGTTCAAGAGCAAGTGGGAGGTTATGCAACAAACATGGGAGAAACCTTGGAGAAAGCATACACATTTAGTGTTAGGAACTAATACTAGAAATTAGGTTTTACATTACTTCACATTAGCTAATTTAACATTCAAACTATGTCAATTATGTAAAACTTGTCCTATGTTTGCCTCGATATGAGGCCAAATAAGATCTCAAACTTAAAACCTATGATAAAAATGAAATGCAAGTGCAAAAATTTAGGATATGCAAGTGCAAAAATTTAGGAATTGGCCAAAACTTTAAGTTAAAGTCATTGATTTGTGTGCATTATTAATAGAAGAGTAGGGAAGCAATTTCTATTGTCCCTGCTAATGGCATGTGATTATCCAACTCACTTAAATAACGATGATGACTTTTGCTAAACATATCTCATTTTAAAGGAATTAAGTCATAATAAATGAAGTATAACAATCTCTTTACTTGATCAACTAATCAAATCCTTATAAAAGTTTTAATTACAAATGAATTTTAGTAATAATTCTTACGCAATATTTAAATAACTTTAACATGTTTATTAAATCGTTCTCTTTTATATATCTTATTTATTTATTTATAATATAAAACATTTTATTAGAAAATATTTATATACATTATTAATCTATTTATAATAAAAATATTTTATTAAATATTATTATATTTAAATGTATTTTAATAATTAAATTCATCTTTATAATTGATATTATGTGTCTTGCTCTCTTTTTTCCCCGGAAAAATCATTTCTTTCTATTATTAAAATCAAAGATAATATGTCCCATACAGACTTAGTCCATGTAACTAGAACTTAAATAGTTTGTTGCCAAAACATACAAGGCAGAGAAGTTCCAAAAATTCCAAAAACAAGAACATCTTCCTACAGATATACAAAGACACTAAATACATACTAATATAAATTGTTTTCGGCCTAAAAAAACTTTTATCTACCTTGAAGAAAAGTAATAACCATATAAAAGAGAGACTAAAATCTAGTCAAAAGGAATAGTAACATTGTTAGACATCACCCCATTTTTCCAAATTTGATAATATAAAATGTCAAATGGAACACCCACAACCTTTTTAGATAATATGTCTGTAACTGAATTATGAACCCTATAAATATGGGAGAAGGAAATGTAGAAAAATTCTTCCCTGAGACACATGATTCTCCTTTTCCACTGATCAAGAGCTAGCACCTATAAATTAACCATTCATGATTCCTAGATTGTAATAACTTTAGAATCCCCCCATACTTGAAGATTATCCAATTTGAGCTTTCTAGCCAGCCATAGAAAACCCTAGAGAGCAATAATCTCAGCTTTTGTATTTGTTCCTTTCCCTCCTCCAAAGTATGCATGCATTGAAAAATGCTATGAAACAAACAGTACAAAACCTGCTCCACAAAATCCATTAGTAGTTGCACCATCAAAGAACCCTACAGGGATATTTTCAAATAAATTAGGCAGAGAATAACAAACAACTTTGTCATCTAACGAGAACTTATCCTTGTGAAATTCATAAAAATAAGCAATAATTCTAGAAATGACAACATATGCATCCAAATATTTTGCTTCAAAGAGGGCCAAATTATGTGTTATCCAAACTCCCCACATTATAAAGATAGGAAATTTAGTCAAATAATGTATTTCCTTCACCCAAATTTGCATACAAAGATCAATTGAACCACCTCCCCAAGTACCTGATAAATCTAATCTACCACAAACCAGGGTCCATATTCGTTTGAAGAAGGAACAATGTATAAATAAATGAACAATTGTTTCCCCCTACTTCAAACACAATTTGCATATACCAGGGCCTTGATATCCTCTTTTTTGTATATTTTTCCACGTTAGGAGTTTTTCTTCCAAACAAAGCCACATAAAACATTTTAATTTATCTGGAATAATCCATTTCCAAAGCTTGAGGAACCACCATTTAGCTATGATCATAGAATTTTTTGATGAAATGGCCTCATAGTCCAATTTGGAAGTTACCTTCCCTTCTTATCCATTACATTCCCCTTCAAGAGAATCTGGTTTCTATGAGAGTTTGATGCCAACATAATTTAAACCATCTATAAAATGATTCCATTCAATTTCCCAAGTACCAACCAAGTCAATATCATCATCAGAGAGCCAATAATTGTGTAAAGGGACCGAGGAAGACAAATTCCTAATCTATCCCAAATAATTAAATCCCATGTTATTTAAGTAATTACATAAAGGTTCTGAAATTAAGTAGAAGTGTTATCCTCCTATGAAGGAGTCAACTCCCAGTACAACTTGAATTCCATTGAAAACTTTCCATGTTAACCAAGATACAATCCAATGGATGGATCACAACATCCCACTCCAAATGTTAAAATAAATTCCAGAAGAGTTTTGAGGCAATCTGAACCATTCAACCATAGAAGAATTATGTAAATACTTGTCCTTCAAAAAATTAGACCACAGTCCTGTAACAAAGAGACCTCTCCACATGCTTTTCATAAAAAGAGATTTTCCAAACCAATCTAAATGCTTGATACCCCAACCTCCTAATTTATTAGGAATAGAAAGACTTTCCAACTGGAAAGATGAAATGTTCTCCCTTCAAAATAGCCATCCCAAAGAAAATGAAACATTTTACTTCTAATGGATTTTAAGATCGAAGCAGGAATTTTTGCCAAGGACAAAAAATACATCGAGATGCTCTATATGACATATTTAAGAAGGGTTAGTCTTCCTCCAAAAGAAATCCATATGTATATCCAAATACCCATTGTTTTATCAATTTTTCGGACAAGCCAGCCCCAATACTCCTTATTGTTGGAATACTAAGAGGGGGGGTGAATCAATATGAGCACTTTTGTCACTTTTAACCACAATATATAAAATTCAATCTTATCGGCAATACATCATCAATGTATCATCCATGATTTCATTCAATATATTATGATCATATAAACATAAGAAACATCACATCACATCAAATACAAAGTACACTAGAATTTATGTGGAAACCCAAATGGGAGAAAACCACAAAATGCTTTTTTATATATAAAAGATTACATTAATTTGAAGCACCAACTTCCCAATTCTCTAGCTGCAACTAGAAGGAGGCTACGACCTCCTATTTACAGGCTCCAACCTAAAGGAAGCTACAACTCCCTGAATTCTCTGACTCCAACCAGAAGGAGGATACAACCCCTTGATTCTTGAGCTCCAACCTTAAGGAAGCTCCAACTATTTGTGTTCTTCGGAACAAACCAAAAGGAGGCTACAACCCCCTTTCCTTTCCCCATCATGTCTTCTTGAAATATAAGTGTAGACTCACTGTCACTATCACAACCAACCTGTCACTGTCACTGTCACTGTCATTGTCACTGTCACATCAATCAACCTGTCACTATCATTGTCACATCAATTAACCCATCATTGTCACATCAACTAACCGGTCACTCTGTCACTGATATACCATGATAAACCAACTATAACTAGATCTACTCACATGGATACCAAAAGCATCACCAAACCATGTACATCAACTTGTATCATCCATGTACCAAACTTGTACCAAATTATGCATCAATCATGTACCAAAAGTTGTACCAAATCATGCATCAACCAAAACCTATGCCATACCATGTGCTGAGACCATATCATGCATCAACTATGTATCTCACCACGCATCAATGTCACCAATAAATGCCTCATACATATACCAAAAATGTATCTTGAACAATGTGCCCAATATCCAAGATGCTCCTAAAACCATGTTCCTCAACCATATACCATATCAATCATGCGATACACCATGTACCATAAGATATCATCAATGAAGTGCCTCAACAAAGTACCAAACAACCAAGATCATATACCAAGTATTGTATATTTTAACCTTGTACAATTATTTACTGCAAACAAATTTTCAATAAAAGAATAGAAAAGATACAATGGAAAATACACACATTACACAGAGATTTTTCCCCTGGAAACCCAAACCAAGAAAACCAACATCTTCTATATTCATCTTATCATACATTGTTTACAATACAATATACATATAGGATATCCTAGCATCCAAAACCCTAATCCAATAGCCCAAATTAATAAACAATCCTAATTCCTTAATAGGAAATAGAAAACCATCGACAAAAACCATGTGCCAAAAAACCTCCCAAAAATTGACACGAAAAAAGGTTAAAAAAGAAATTGGGGGGCTCTGCCCCCAATCCCCCTTGTAAGGGGGCAAGAAGGAAAGGGGGAACTCCACCCCCCTACGTGCCTACCGCAACGTAGACACTAGTTCTATTCCTGCAAATAATATAACACATACCCAACAAGTATATGCCTCAACCATGCACCTAATGTGTGCCTCAAGCATGTGCCAATTCCTTAACAATATACCAAAGACTTGCCTCAAGCATTCACTGTAACATCATCAACATGTAACCCTCAGAACATGCACATAAACATACTTGTAACTCTAAAACAGACCTGGTGTATGTGATCATAGACCTGTAAACCTTCCTCAACTTCAGGAACAAGAGAATAACATCTTCATCAAACTTTACCTTAGTCTCACGAGACTAGTTTTTGGATTAGTCACAAACCATAATGTTATCACTCCAAGAGTCACTCCTAGACTGCGAATAAGAGTAATCTTGGTAACATAGAAATAAAAAGACTTGATTGGTTTTTTGGATCAATAAAAAGAAAACAAGGGAAAGGCCAGTAAGCTGTTGTAAATCAATGATGGACCAATTGGATATGGAGGCAAGCAAACACCATGCTCATTAAATGCAATCAATATTCATATCAGATAAAGGTTTATTGAATAGAGGAAGAAAACGATAACACAAAGAATAACATCCATAAGGCAGATATCCTCTCTGCATAAATAAGTTCAAGGTACTTGAATGTAAACAGTGACTAATAGGTAGGATACATCAGATTCTCGGATGCTAAAGAATCCATTAATCAAAGGAAACCATGATCCTCAAGGTGTACAATTCATTCAAGTAAGAACAAAAATTGGAAAATAAAACAAGAGATACAATATGATAACACATATATCATGAACTTTTAATAACAAAAATGTTTCCAAACACATAAGCCCCTCAGGGTTACAATGGTCACAAGCAAAGTGCCTCCCACAACTCTCTCATCTCTCTTGGCTCATGAATCCCACAACTCTCCAAGAGATCTCTCCTTCATTAAATAGAAAATAACATCCAGATATCCTTAGGAGGTCGAATCCCATCTCCTCCATTGGATTCTAAGCCTTGAAGATAGGTGGCAACAATCAAAGAGACAAAAATCCAACAAACTGCTAATTTTGAGGAATTTTTTGGAAGCCATTAATAAATTGTTTCCACCTCACTGCATGAGTTCTTTGATGGAGATAAAAATTAGGTGCAGGTGTCCCTTGAAATCTAACTAATCCTTGGGAATCCATTTGAATCCTCCTTGACAGGTGGAAACCTCCCAACAAGGCAAATATCCAAACAGTAATCGCTACAGGAAATTTTGTAGCACCGCTGTAAAATAGTTCTGCACATTTCGTAGTGCCACTTCTATGTCTAATATCTCTATAAACATAACACATTTTGAAAAATTGAGATATTGTTTTGTTACTTGGCATTTGATGAACAAAAAACTCCTCCAGTTTTGAAAAATACCTTCCCATTTGTTCATAATTGGAATTTTAAGTTAGTCACTCAAAACTGGTAGAAGCGTCCTTGCAAAATAACTCTGCACATTTGGTAGAATCGACCCTGTGTGAATTTTGTAGCGTCCATCCTGAATTCATCTATGTGTATTTGGTAGCTCCACTGTGACATAATCATGTGGAATTTGTAGCACCATCGTTAAGTTCAGCTTAGGATTTTTCGTAGCACATAAGGTAGCAAAATCGCAGAACATACTACATAGATGATTGTGTAGCACCATCATTGAAATAACTCTACAAATTTGGTAGTGCACCTCCTCTGTTTTAGGAAATTATCCATTCACATAAGCTTTCTCTTTAATGTGTGCATGGAGTTTCTAACCCATGTCTTGTGTTGATGATAGGTGTGCTTGGCTTTCGGTCTTGGCGCTTGAGGAAGTTGGCACTGCGGAATCTCTTAATTCACCAATGCTACAAAATAGATCGTAAAAATAACCAAATTTTCTAGTGCAAATTCATGTGCTAACATAGGCTCCATGGGGAATAGAGACCTCCCTGTGAGGCTCTAAGAACTCTTGTAGTTTCAGTGCCTTTACCATTTGGTTATGGAGTCGGTCTTGGGTACAACTGTCAGTAATTTTGCTGAAGACATCATGATAGAAAAACTTACACTACTTACAAGATGAAATAAAACACACATGCTCACAAGAGCTTATTTATGTATATTCCTACACTAATTGGTTTTACAATGCACTCAGGTGAAAGCAAACTTCCACCATAGCCACTCAAACAACTTCCTCACTGAATTCTCCTCATCTTTGTAAATGGAAAATAACAAGCAGGAAAAGCATGACAGCAGCCATAAAACGGTCTTCAAAAAATGTTGTTCATCTGAATGAGTGAGTGTCATGAAGAAATCTGAAAACTTAAGAGAATTGGAGAAATATGACTCCAACACAAGTGCTACTGGGTCCTCAAAACTATGATCCAAAACTAGTGGCTTTAAACAAAATGACTGCCACTGCATGAAATGCTTCTTGCTAAGAAAGGTATGACCTGTTTGTTCTTCAATTAACAACTCTTGAATATAATTCAATGCATGATATCCAGGCTTAATAAAATTTCTTTGATTAATAAGTAAACATTTCTGATCTAAAATCAAGAACCTCTGACCTTGGATGCCATCATAATCGAGAAAGGGTTGTTGATCAATCACCTCATGTGCAGATTCTTCCTTCTGTTTTTGTGAAAGTTCTAGTAAATGGATCACTGATGCAGGTGGTTTTTGGTTCATTGATAGTTGTTGGATTAGTTCTTCTAGCTGAATGCAAATGATCAATACACATTTATCAATGAGAGGATGCTCTTCATCAATAGGATGCTCATCAACATGATTCTCAACAACATCACTGGGGTACTCATCAAAAAAGGGTTTTCCATGAAATGTTTCTGACTGTGCACACAAGCCAGTAACAACCTATTGTTTGTGGATGTATTCTCCATCAATTATGGGATCATGTGTTGATTCAACATTATACTGTCTTTGAATCCTTCCACAATCTCTGAGATTCTCCTCCACTTCTTCAACATCTCTAAATAACTGCAGTAAATATGTAGACTTTCTTTCTCTAAGAAATAAGAAAATGTTGGAGTGTTGAGACATGATGTAATAAACCATGGAAACAGTTTCAAAAGGTTTAATTTACAAGGGTAAGCTGTAATATATACTGTAAAACCTTCAATTAAAAGCATACAAAACTTCATTATCCTCTCTTCTCATAGAAGTGAACTCATGCAAGTACCGATCAAATGATTTTCTCTCTCCCGGTATTTTAAAAAGGTGTCATATAGTTCATCCCATGAAGCAATGGAAGCAACTTCCATATTATTGAACCACAAGGTAGCATCTCCAATCAAATATTTAGAGAAAATCCTCATGACAATATCTTCATGCAAGATTTCCAGATTGTCAATGATGTCTTGAAATCCTGACATATTCTCTTCTCATGCAATGTTATCTTTTCTAGAAAAAGTTTGTAGGTAGTCTACAAATCCAGGAGGGTAAGGATGAAGAAAGGATGGCATATTTAGAGGTCCAAACATCTTTTCCCTAATCTTAAACTAGAATTCAGTGGGTTTTTGAACACTAGAAGGTTGTTGGTAAAGGTCAGAGGAGCTGGCAGCCTGAACTGAATCAGTTTTATTATTTGCAAAAGGGAAATAATCATTTGGTGCATGTTGAATTTCAATAGGCTGGTTATTAACAGCAGAGGGAATGGTAGCAGGTAATAAATCATCTTTGAAATCTGTAGAAGAGAGAGAATCATAAGGTTTGGACTGATTAAAAAAGTGTATATGAACCTCATCCTCTTCAGGTGTTCGAAGTGGATGGATATCCTTAACATCAATGACATGGGAAGGGGGTAAATCTACTTGTTTGAAAAAGGAATATGCAAGAGAAGGCTGGTGGTATTTAGAGTATATGAAATAGATTATGATTCTTCTAATGTGTGCAGGGAAATTCAAGAAAGAATAAAGGACAAAGAGCACAAGTTCCAGAAAGAAATTCAGAACTTGATACCTGAACTTGCCTCTGCCTTCCATTTCTGTCCAAGATTGTTCCCACAGTGGAATATTCCAACAGGTTCATCTTCATGGAGTCACCAAGTAGAAAATATGTAGTTCTCTAGGTGCCCAACTTCAGTCTACCATCTAAAGTTGGAACTGTACTTGTCATTCTACCCAAGGAGACATTCAACATCCTCAAATCACCTCCCTGGCAATGGCGCCATTTATGTTATCACTCCAAGAGTCACTCCCAGACTACAAATAAGAGTAAGCTTGGTACCATAGAAATAAAAAGACTTGATTGGTTTTTTGGATCAAGAAAAAGAAAACAAGGAAGGGAAATGACAGTAAGTTGTTGTAAATCAATGATGGACCATTGGGATATGGAATCAAGAAAACACCTTGCTCATTAAATGCAATCAATATGCATATCAGATAAAGGTTTATTGAATAGTAGAAGAAAAAGATAACACAAAGAATAACATCCATAAGGCATATATCCTCTCTGCATAAATGAATACAAGGTACTTGAATGTAAACAGTGACTAATAGGTAGGATACATCAGATCCTCGAATGCTCAAGAATCCATTAATCAAAGGAAACCATGATCCTCAAGGTGTACAATTCATTCAAGTAAGAAGACAAATTGGAAAATAAAACAAGAGATACAATCTGATAAAACAGATATCATGAACCTTCAATAACATAAATGTTTCAAAAAACATAAGCCCCTCAGGGTTAGAATGATCACAGACAAAGTTCCTCCTACAACTCTCTCATCTCTCTTGGCTCTTGAATCCCACAACTCTCTCATCTCTCATGGCTCATGAATCCCACAACTCTCCAAGATATATCTCCTTCCTTAAATAGAAAATAACATCCAAATATCCTTAGGAGGTCGAATCCCATCTCCTCCATTGGATTCTAAGCCTTGGAGATAGGTGGCAACAATCAAAGAGACAAAAATCCAACAAACTGCTAATTTTCAAGAATTTGTTGGAAGTCATTAATAAATCTAACTAAAACTTATGTGAAGGTGTCCCTTAAAATCTAACTGATCCTTGAGAATCCATTCGAATCCTCCTTGATAGGTGGCAACCTCCCAACAAGGAGAATATCCAAACAGTAATCGCTACAGGAAATTTTGTAGCGTCACTATAAAACAGTTCTGCACATTTTGTAGCGCCACTTCTATGTATAATATATCTCTAACGATAACACATTTTGAAAACCTGAGAGAGTTTTTTGTTATTTGGTATGTGATGAACAAAAACCTCCTCTACTTTTCAAAAATACCTTCCCATTTTCTCATAATCCTAGTTTTAAGTTAGTAACTCAAAACTAGCAGAAGCGTCCTTGCAAAATAACTTTGCACATTTGGTAGCATCGATCCTGTGTGCAATTTTGTAGCGTCCATCCTGAATTCAGATATGTGGATTTGGTAGTGCCACTTTGACACAGTCATGTGGAATTTGTAGCACCACCGTTAAGTTCATCTTAGGATTTTTCGTAGCATATAAGGTAGCAAAATCGCAGAACATACTACATAGATGATTCTGAAGTGCCATTATTGAAATAACTCTACAAATTCGATAGCGCACCTCCTCTATTTTAGGAAAGTATCCATTCGCATAAGCTTTCTCTTTAATGTGTGCATGGAGTTTCTAACCCGTGTCTTTTGTTGATGATAGGTGCGCTTGTGACACCGCTCGCCCCTCACCGAGCCAGCTGCTCCACCAGGACCTTCTGTTCTCACGGGCCCGAAGAGTCAACTCTCTTCAACTCCCTCGGGAGTCCACTACCCACAGTACACTCCTTCGGTGATTCCCCTTTCAGAAATCGGGAAATCGGAATTCGCGATCTCGCGAATTCTGTGAGCGCAGTCACATGTAACTCATAACCCCGAACACCGAAACTCCGACTGCACGCCACCTGTCTTCCACTACTCCCAGGGCCCACGATGCCACGTCACCTTCGGGATTTCGCGGTTCGGGAGTTTACGCCTCCTGAATCACAAGGTCACTGACCCGGCCAAGCCCCGAATCCCGACTCCTCAAGATCTTCCGCCACGTGTCCTCCCTCCGATCAACGGCTCTGGACGACTCGGAAAATCGCCCGTCGCGATTTTCAAAGGGATTGAACCCTTGACTCTAGGAACGCCGAACGCCGAAACCCGACCCGCCGGGATCCTGCGCCGCGTGTCCCTCCTCCGATCGATGGCTCTGGTCGATTCGGTGAATAGCAACTCGGGGGGGGGTTTGCTCGAGGTGTGAAACTCTCGTCCTGTCAAACCCCGATATCCGATGGACTTGGCTCTTCTCTTCCGGTACTCACGGGTTAACTCCTGCGTAGCTTCTGCGCGATCTGACGGTCCTCTGGATCTCATGAAACTTCACGGGGATTTATAACCGTCGATTCCCTTCCTCCTGAAGAGTTCTCCTCTATGCCACCTTCGTCCTGTGCGACCTCCACTGGGTCAATTCACGCGAATCAAAGGAATTATCCTTCCCGAGCTTTTGTCAATTCGAACTCCTTCAGAGCCCTCTCGAACGCGCTCACTGCGTTCGGTCTTCAACCACTCTTTAAGTGTTGAAGTTCTTCAAACCTCGCGCACTCGCTTGCAAAAGAGATTTACGGCTTCCTCTTCTCAGACTACCACTGAGACTTCACGTCCAACCTGCACTCACCTGCAAGGCTCGAACAACCCAACATAAATACTGGGCAACAGAGAACAAAAGTTCAACCACTCAGCCTCCTCGACGCACTCT
>ML780738.1:800435-811371 GCA_009831015.1 Picea engelmannii
ACTGTTCTGTACAAATCTTCGCACAGGGATTTATCTAGCTGTGATGATTTGTAAATTTTAAGATTGTTGTCATTGTATGTCTTGTTTGTTCTATCATTTATATTCAAAGAGCACTATTGCTTCCTGTTTACAAGAAGCTTGTGGAGAATCTGGTGCGGGTTTCCTCCCACCAAACAGTTGAATCAACTACTGTGCACAGGACAAATAAGAAGCGTCACTTTAGGTCAGTTTTCTATTTGTTATTTAATAGTTAATAAATTCGAGAATTCTCAGTAATTTAGTTAGATATATAGTTCATATTTACAGTTAGGATTATTATTTTGATTGCTCAGCTTAGATAGTTTTTATTTGATTCCTTTCTCATAAAAATTATAAAAAATCAAAAATAATAGTTTCGTTGTCATTTTTACAAATGATTTTGCAAGTTTTAATTAAAATATGCATTCTGTAAATACTGTGCATATGTAATTGAGATTTAATTGTATTTATAGCTAAATGTTTAATTTCATAGAATTATTATTGTATAATATTAGTTAGTAAATTGTATATATATTTCATATTTGTATATATATAGTTTGTTGTAGTTGCTTTTTCATTTAGATTAGTCATTTTAGTTTAGTTTTCTTTCGTTTTCCTAGGACTCAAATCGGCCAACGGAGCTGCTAAACCCGTCGGGGTGGATCATCCCAAACAGCTTGGGTTATTTAGACAACCTCGAACCAGATCCACTCCTCTAGTTGATGAGCGTTCATTTTCACCCGTCAACACAGTGATGATAATTTTCCATTGGTGCTTCCTCTTGTAATTATTTGACATATAAAAAAAATAATTCATTACTTGATTTCTTCATTCACTTGTCATGTTGACTTGACCATATTGTTCAATGATTTTCTTATGATGCTTGACGGTTTCTCTTTCCCTGTTCTGTTGTGCCTTTCACTGCTTTCCTTTCTGTGACCAACTAATTCCAATTGTTCACTAATTCCACTGATTCCATTTGTAAATATATTATTGTGTATCTTCTCTTACCCATGTTTTCTGTACCTGATAAGTATCCATATCTGTCCATATGTCGCAAAATGTCCATACCTTTGCTACTCAACTGTCCATAATATTGACCCATCTATCATTGTACTATCATGAAGGCTTCACGACTACAATTGATTATCACATATTCATGTTTCTTTAAACTGAATCAAATGTGTTCCATTGGTATTTTCTATCTGTAAATCAAACTCTGCATGTATGGAACACCCTGTACTGAATATATCCCTGCCTGAATACATATATGGAATACAATCATAAACTTTTTTCTGTGTAACTACCAACTGATACCTGTGTGGAAACACTACTTCTCAACTGATCAATCTGTCATTATGTACTTCTATCTTAATGCGCTGAATCTATCTGTGAAAATAATTCAACCTGCTCAAAGGATGGTTCTCTTATCTATAGTAGCTACTACAGTGACTCTGCCTATTCAATATCCATATTTACTGAGAGTCTCCAAGCCAAGTGGCTCAGAAAAGTACCCACTTTGATGCGAAGTAATCTTCCTCTTGATATGTGGACTCATCATATTTTAGAAATCTAACTTGTTCCTTCTTTTTGTGGATTGATCTCACACTACAATTCATGAAAGTACAATCTCTTGGGCTTCTTCTTTATTCACTTGTTCTTCTTATCTTTCTTGCATTACTGCAAATACTGTTATCTCAAGGACTTTTTCTTTATTCACATGTTCTTCTTGTTTTTCATTTCTTCTCCAAACCTTCCTATATCTGACAACTTCCTTTTTGCATGTATATTTTTATTGATCTTGTACTATTGCTAATTCTGAGAGTATGACTTATGGGTGTCATTCATTCATCTTCTCTTATTTTACTTGTTCTTGTTTTCTTTTCCAAACTTTCTTATATCTGATATCAGTGTTTTTTTCATGGAAGTATCCATCATGCTTCTATAATCACGATCTATGTGACCATAATTGTAGCATTTGTAACATTCAATATTATGTGGACTCACATAAGAATTTCTTGCTTGAACATTTATTCCATAAGTCCTGCAATCTACAAATTTATGTCCAAAGTTAGTACAATAAAAACAATGACCATAAAAGAAATTTACATACTTGGGAGTGAATGATCTTGTTTGTGTTGTAGTCCTTCTGAATTCTTGCCTTAGTTGATCATGATCATGATTGAAGCTTGTTTGTGGCTTGAATGTGGAGGGTCTTCCTAAAGATGTATCTCTATCATTTTTCTTTGATTTTGGCTAACCATAATTCCTTCCTTTGAGTACTTCTTCATAAATCTTACTCTTTTCCTCATTCTTGTTTTTTGGCAACTTGGAGTGTTTTTCTTCAACATTTTCTACAGATGATGTGGATGTTTTTGTCTCTTCAACATTATTTCTGATTTGGAAGATGTTAACTCTCAATGTGACAACTTCTTCTTCAAGCTTCACAACCTCTTATTCTTTCTTCACCATTTGAATCTTCATGACTTCTTCTAGTCTCTTTCCTTCTTCAAGTTGGATCTTCAAGGAGATAATTTATTTTTCAAGTATTCACTCTTCTTGACCAAATTCTGCTTTAAGTTTATTTAATTCCTCATATATTTCCTTAAGATGATCTATCAAAATATTCTCTCTCTTCTATGCTTCCTTTCTTTCGATTTCCAAACACTGCTTATCTTTCATTACTTCCTTTCTTAGTGATACTATTTTGGCTTCCAAACATTGATTTTCTTCCATCTGACTTTTGTATGTTTCTTCAATCTTTATGGCTTCTTCTAGTTGAGCTTTGAGTTTCATGATGACCTGTTGGGACTCTTCGAAACTTTCTTGAGAATTCATCTTGACCGATTGTTCCTCAAAAGACTTTTTCTTCTTCATTTCTTTTGTCAATTCATCTAAAGAACTGATTAACTCTGCTTCAAGGTCTACCATGTCTTCTTCACAATCTTCTTATTATGAATCTATCTGACATGATGAGCATATTTCTTCTTGTTATGTGCCTGTACTTTCTTTAATATTATATGTCTTTGTGGTAGAATGAGATTCCTTTGAGTAGAAATTATGTATCTTATCCCAAATTTCTTTGGTTGATGAACATTGTCCCACTTTGACCTTTATCAAATCAAGTAATCCTTCCATGATGAAATACATTGCAATTTTGTTGTTCCTTTTCCATTATTTCTTAGTTGTAGTCTTTGGCTTCTTTGAACCAGTGCATCCTATAATAACTGAATACCAAACATCATATCCCTGTGCATGTAAAAAAAACAAATGTTGCTCCACATCTCATACTGCAAACCACTTTGACCATTGAACTGTGGTATTCCATTTATATACAAGCTATTACTCTCCATGATCTTCCTTCCAGTGGTTAAATTTTTGTCTTGAATGACCTTCTTTGATACCAATTGTTGGAATACTGAGAGGGGGGGTGAATACTGAATCAGTATGAGCACTTTTACAACTTTTAACCACAATATATAAACTTCAATCTTATTATTAATATATCATCAATGTATCATCTATGATTTCATTCAATATATCATGAGCATATAAACATAAGCAATATCACATCACATCAAATACACAGTACACCAAAATTTACATGGAAACCCAAATGGGAGAAAACTACGGAATGATTTCTTATATATCAAATATTGCATTCATTGGAAGCACCAACTTCCCAATTCTCCAACTACAACTGGAAGGAGGCTATGACCCCCTGTTTATAGAATCCAACCTGAAGGAAGCTACAACTCCTTGAATTCTCTAGCTCCAACCAGAAGCAGGATATAACCCCCTGATTCTCAGGCTCCAACCTTAAGGAAGCTCTAACTCCCTGTGTTCTCCGAAACCAACCGGAAGGAGGCTACAACCCCCTTTCCTTGCCCCATCTTATCGCCCTGAAATATAAGTGTAGACTCACTGTCACTATCACTGTCACATCAATCAACTTATCATTGTCACATCAATCAACCTATCACTGTCATTGTCACATCAATCAACCTGTTAGTGTCACATCAACCAACTTGTCACTCTGTCATCGATATACCAACTGTAACCAACTGTAACCAGATCCACTCACATGGATACCAAAACCATCACTAAACCATGTACATCAATCATCAACCATGTACATCAACCTATATCAACCATGTACCAAACATGTACCAAATCATGTACCAAACCTATACCAAATCATGCATCAATCATGTACCAAAACCTGTACCATACCATGTAACAAACCTTTATCAAATCATGCATCAACCAAAACCTATGTCATACCATGTGCCAACACCATATCATGCATCAACTATGTATCTCATCACGCATCAATTTCACCAAGAAATTCCTCATACATATACCAAAAATGTATCTCAAACAATGGGCCCACTATCCAAGCTACTCCTCAAACCATGTGCCTCAACCATATACCATATCACTCATGATATGTCGCAATCATTCCATACACCATGTACCATAAGATATCATCAATGAATTGCCTCAACAAAGTACCAAACAACCAAGATCATATACCAAGTATATGCCTCAACCATGCACCTAATGTGTGCTTCAAGCACGTACCAATCCCTGAACAATATAACAAAGACTTGTCTCAAGCATGCACCATAAAATAAACAACATGTAACCCTCAAAACATACATATAAGCATACATGTAACTTTGTAACAGACCTAGTGTATGTGATCACAGACCTGCAAACCTTCCTCAACTTCAGAAACAATAGAATAACATCTTCATCAAACTTTACCTTAGTCTCACGAGAATAGTTTTTGGATTAGTTACAAACCTTAACTTTCAACAAACATAACTACGTACCTGTAATGAAATAAGGTTTGAAACTTGTACCCAATATTATTCAATACCTTCTAAGAAATTCCTTAAATTTTCACTGCTTGGAACATCCCAAAAAAGGACTTATTGCAAAAATGATAGACCTTGCTGAATTTTGGCTTATTCTAGAGAGAGAAATTGTAGAGAATTCCACGCATGGAATATTTGATATCTGGATCTGAAAATCATACAAAACATACTAAAAAATGTACTCTATCTAATGTGTTTTGGTTCACTGAATTTGGATCCTCTACGAAGAAGTTATGATTGTTTTACCCAGAACACATGTTTGAGACAAAAACCCTATTTTCCACAGAGTGTATCTCAGAAAATACAACGACCCATTAGAAAACAAATTCACCACAAGTACCTTGACATGTCTTCTCAACCTCCTCCAATTTTCACTATCTAAATCATTCTAGAAAAAAAGTTATAGTGAAAATGGTAAGATGGCCTTTAAATAACATACCTTAGAACACTTCATTGCAAGACTTCATCCTCCCTTGGAATTTCTCCCTTCTTTACTTCATCTTCCCTCTGAAATTTGCCTTAGATATCCTTTGTTACCTTAGATAAGAATCACTTACTCACATAGAAGATATTCAATAGAATGTGTGTGTGATTGTACTTATGAGTGACTTCTTAAGGTGTATATATATATATATATATATTCTAAGTAACCTATTTCCTTAACTTTAGGGCTTCTTGAACTTTCTTGTTACAACCACTTTACCCTTTAACTATTTTACCCTTTTTCCTAATTTTAGGGTAATAATTGTTTTACCCTTTTTCCTAATTTTAGGGTCATAAATGTTTTACCTTTTTTTCTAATTTTAGGGTCATAATTGTTTTACCCTTTTTTCTAACTTTAGTGTCATAATTGTTTTACCCTTTTTCCTCATTTTAAGGTTAACCAACATTCTTGTTGCAACTACTTTACTCATAATTAGTAAAGTCATAATTTCTTTACTACAACTACTTTACCCAGAATTAACTTCTTGTTGCAACCACTTTGACTAGAAAACTTCTTGAAGACTTTTTAGAGGCTTCTAGAATAATTGACTTCTTATTGACCTTCTAGGGGTTTCTAGATTATTCTTGAGGGTCCTCCAATCTTTACAAAGCCATATCTTCTCAATTGTAAGGAGCCATGTGATGTACCACCTATCCCCGAAAATGGCATGACATGTAGTATCCATCTATGATAATATTACTTGCAAATACATTGACCTTCATGTTTATATTCCTCGATCAAATGTGGGTTCCATGACCATACCTTCGAGGATACATGTAGACTTCATTAAATGCACCCAACACATATGTTGGCATCAACCACTCCATCAATGAAAACTAACTCACCATCAATCTCAACCGCATATCTAGGGCTTCCATACTTCTCCAAGGGTTAACATCAATCTCCAAGGGTTGACATCAATGACAACCAACTGTCCATCAATTAACAGTTGGGATTTAAAATAAAATCCCAGGTATTTAAAGCCTGAATCCAGGGATTCAATGTGGAAGGGAAAAAACAAAACAATCTTTCTAAGTAAAGTAGTGTCTACATTGTTTTGTATCAAAACATATTTTTTATCACTAATCTCCATCCCAGAGGCATCAAAGAATACTTGCAAAATATATTTTAATATTTCCTAGTCCTTCAATCTACCTCTCCCAAATATTAGGACATCATCTACAAAGAGAAGATGTGAAATATTGAAATTCTTTGTGATTTTTATTCTAGCAAATAGTTCTTCCTCCTTGTAGTGACCAAGTAATCCACTGATTCCTTCAATAACCAACAGAAACAGTAAGGGAAACATAGGACATCCTTGTCTTAGTCCCCTAAATCCCTTAAAAAAACATGTGGGTTTGTCATTTATCAACATTGCAAAATTGACAAAAGTCACACAAACCATGATCCAATTAACCACATTCACATGAAGGCCAATTTGAAAGAGGATAAGCCTAAGATAGGTCCAATTCACCCTATCATAAGATTTTATAAGGTCAATTTTGAGAATCAACCCCTTTAATTTCTTAACTTTAATGGAGTGAATCGATTCCTGGGCAACTCCAACTACATCCAATATCTTCCTATTAGATAAAAATCCAAATTGTTCCTTAGAGATATGGACAGAAAGAACAAGCTTAATTCTATTAGCAATGACTTTATAAACCAAATTACATAAATAAATTGGTCTTATGTCATTGAATTTTTTTGACTTGTCCTTCTTAGGAATAAGTGTGATAGAGGAGGAATTGATAACCCCCGAGACATATCCATTTACTCTTGAGTCTTCAATCACCTCCAAAAGGTCTTTTCCCATAATATCAAAAATATCCAAAAACAAATCCATTTTCCAGCCATCGAGGCTAGTACTTTTGTCCTTTGCAAAGTATTTTAGGATGTCTTCAATCTCATTGAGAGTGATTGCCTCAAACATCTGATGTCCCTCCAGTTTTGAAAATAATCTAGGAAACTTTTGCAGTACTTTAAGTTGTGAATCAATGCTAGGACTGCAACTAAACAAGCTACTCTTTTAAGTATTGATTCTAACCATAATCCTTTATGGCTAGATGAGGACCTCATTTTATCTAATAGATAAAAAATAAGCTCTGAATACCTAATTGATAATTTGTTTGGTACTGAGTTGGTCAAGCTCTACAGCTCTCAAGACCTAATAATTTGCAATGGAGTAATGAAGTGGCCAAACTCCAACCATATGAGTTGTATTCATGGGCTAGGTAGTAGTGTTGTAGATTATGTGAAATTTGATATCCCCATTTCCAACCAAATAGCAAATTTTGACCTTTTAAATGACCATGAGTCTGACTCTAATCATAAACCTTTCACCCTAACTCTAAATTTTTCCATGCATAGGAGCGCCATTGAAGAGAATTCTGATAATCAAAGGAATTTGCGCTTTGACAAAAGTAAAGTTGACATTTTCTTAAAGGATTTAAATAGTAAATTAAATCTCCTAACTTATAAGGACAACATTGAAGAACTCTATCATAATTTTACAACTACCCTTTCCACTTCTATTAACAAATTCTCTTTCGAGATGTCCTATAAAAAGAATAATAGAATGACCAATGCTTGGTATGATAAATAATGTAAAATTGCTAGGAAATCCATTAGGGATGCTTCTAATGAGTCCTTAAAACTTGATAAAATCAATATGTACAAAGCCCTAATTAAAAGGAAAAAAATGCATTATATCAATAAATGGCAAGAACAAATTTCACAACTATATAAGTTGGATCCTAAGAAGTTCTGGAGCCAAATTATAAACCGCAATACTAAAGAAAATAATAGGATTCCTTTAAGTGACTGGAATTCCTACCTTAAAAGTCTTTACGAGTTCCCCAATTCCATGGACACCATTCCTATTATCCCTACAAAGGAAGACGTTTTTTTTTTAGATGACATAGAGTTTGGGGTTAAGCGACTTGCAAATGGGAAAGCTAAGGACATTGAAGGCTACCAAACTGAAATTTTTAAAATTGGAGGGTCAATCCTTATCCCTCACATACACAAGCTCTTCAATTTAGTAGTCATGCAGGGCTTCCCTAAACCATGGACATAAAGCCTTATTGTTCCTATTTTTAAAAATGGGGATAGAAACATTCCCTCTAATTATAGGACCATTATGATTAGCCCGATTTTAGCCAAGATTTATGGAATTATTTTGGAAAAGAAGATTAGCCTTTGGCTAGAAAGTCATGGTAAAAGAGTTAAAGGCCAAGTCAGGTTTAGGAGATATCATTCAACTTTGGACCATCTTGTTACCTTTAGGATCATTGCAGAGGAGTTCTGCAATACTAAAACCAATCTTTTTTGTTGTTTTGTTGACTTTAGAAAATCTTTCGACATGGTTCCTAGGAAAAACCTTTGGAATAGGTTGGAAGAGATAAAAGTGCCTCTCAAGTTGAGGGATGTTGCAATAAGGATGTATGAGAATGTTATTTCTAAGTTTAAAAACATTGAGGGTTGGTCAAAAGAGATTAACTGCAATATCGGAGTCAAACAAGGTTGTCCCTTGTCCCCTACCCTTTTTGGCATATACATTGACAAGTTAGAAGATTGCTTGGAAAAAGCAGGTTGTGTCGGCCCTACTCTCACTAGTATAGTCATCAATCTTCTTCTTTATGTTGATGATACCGTTCTTATGGCAAGGAATCCCAGTGATATTGAAAACCAACTAAGAATATGTAATATACCAGATATAAAATGTATGTAGAACAAAAATAAAATGCTAGTAATGGCAGAATAATAGCAATATAACCAGAACATTCACCACAATAACACTGAAATGATATGAGAATAATAATAGAAATAGAACTTTGAATCTTAAAGAAATGTTGATGGGCCTCTTTGAGGGGGCAACCTCCATTTGAGAAGAGCTCTATTACAATAATATCCAAGTTAGGGTTCTCATACCGTCGACTCCTATTTATACTAAAAAGAAGCATCTAGAGGAAGATCCTTCTAGAAGCGGAAGCTTCTATTAGGTCTTCTTACATACGCCTTATTCTATTTTATTGAAAGGACTTATTAATATTGACCTTTATTACATCCAAATATATTTTTCTACCTATGTGTGGGTTAGGACCCTAACATGTCCTCCCCCTTAAAAACAGCCTTATCCTCAAGGCTTGAGATGAGGAAATTGTTGCATAATGGTAGATGGTTCCCAAGTGGCGTCTGCTGGAGTTGTATCTTTCCACTGGACTAGCACTTCCTTGATGGTTCTTTGATGTAGGCAATGCTCACGCTGGTCCAAAAATACTTCTGGATGTAGCCAAATGGATCCTTCTTTAGCTAACTCTGGAAGGTTGGTTTGAATTTGGCACTTAGCTCCAATCACTTTCTTTAAGCATGAAACATGAAAAATAGGATGTAGCTTCGAATGGTTAGGAAACGATAACTAATAGGATACTTGTCCCACATTCTTGAGAACGGTATAAGGACCATAAAATTTGGGTTCTAGCTTCTGACAATGCTTGGCCTTGAGGGAAGTTTGTTTATAAGGTTGCAGTCGAAGAAACACCTGATCCCCTTTTGCAAATTGATGTTCAGAGTGACCTTGATCTACTTTTTGCTTCATGCAATTCTATGTCATGACAAAATTTTCTTTGAGGGTACGGAGAATAGCCTCTCGAGCTGCAAGTTTTAGGTCAACCGCCTTGACCTTTGAGGCACCCAGTAAGTATGAGAGAACTGAAGGTGGCTTCTGTCCATATACCACTTCAAAAGGAGTCATGCGTGTAGTTGTATGGTATGAAGTGTTGTACCACCATTCAACGAGGGGTAACCATTGAGCCCATTGAATTTTCTTTTCCGAGGAAAAATGCCTCAAATATGTTTCCAAACACTTGTTGACAACTTCCATATGGCCATTAGTCTGGGGATGATAAGTTGTGCTGAGATGCAATTAAGTGCCTTGTATCTTGAACAGTTCTTGCCAAAAATTGCTTATGAAAGTTGGGTCGCGATCAGAAACAATAGAGTGCAGCATGCCATGAAGCTTGAAGACCTAATCCATGAAAATTTGAGCCACCGTGGATGTTGTAAACGGGTGTTGAAGGGCACAGAAATGAGTATACTTAGAAAGGTGATCAACAACCACCATGATGACGTATTTATTGCCTTATTTGGGTAAGCCGGTAATAAAATCCATAGAGATATCCTTCCAAATAGCAGATGGAATCGGGAGCGGTTGTAGTGTGCCCAAAGATTTGACTGTTTCTCCCTTGTTGCGTTGACACACATCACATTTAGCTACAAAATTATGAATTTCCTATTTCATACCATCCCAGAAAAAAGAAAGTTTGACCCTATCATAGGTTTTGGTGAATCCGGAGTGCCCTTCTGTGGATGTAGCATGAAGCTCAGAAAGTACCGTGAATTTAAGCTTTGATTGTTTACTTAAATACAAACGGCCTTTGTATCAAAGTTCATCATGGAGCCAAGAGTACCCTGGGGAAGCTGGAGCATTGGACTACAATTGTTGGATCAACTGTGAACTTTTGGGATCTTGTAGCCATTCCTGGTGAAC
>ML780739.1:0-28403 GCA_009831015.1 Picea engelmannii
TTCGTAAGGCCATAACTCTCAAACCGTGAGGAGTTATGTGACGTTCCACATACCACCGGAAATGGCATGACAAGCACTATCCATATAGGATATTTTCACTGAAAAATTCACTAACCTTCATCTCATTATTCCACAAATAAGCAGGGGTTCTCTAACCATACTTCTATGATAACTCAATCCGCAAAGCATCTTCCCGTGAGGGCTTTCACCATAAGGGGACCACTTTGGAGTTCATCCATTTGTAATTATTATCAACCATGACAAGACAATAATAATTCATCTTTACATCAAACAAACTTGGGTTTATTACCCAAACCTTTGTGCTATCGGGCTTTCTTCAAGGGTTGACATCAATGACAACCAACCTTAATCAACAACTTGAAGTTCTTTCAGCTATTGCAATCAATTTTCCTGGTCCTATTTTTCTTTTCTCACACTTATGTGAATTGAAAGTAAGTTTATGACCTTAGTCACACATTTGACTTACACTTAGAAAATTTGGTTTCATATCTTCCACTAGTAGAACATTTTCTTCCTTGGTATTCTTGTTTCCAATTCTGACTGTGCCCTTTCCAATGATTCTAACTAAGTCATCATTTCCAAAGGAGACCGATCCATCTCTTTCCTTTCTCAATGTAAGAAACCTATATTCATCACATGTCATGTGATTTGAACAACCACTGTCAACATACCAACCCCATTTCTTGTGTTTATCTTGTAGAGCGAGTGTGCATTCTTCATTGTTAAACTGATCTTGCTTTCTTATCCATATTCTCTGTTGAGATTCCTATCTATGAATATTGTTATTCTGTTGTGATTCTCTAAGAGGGATTGCCATTTTACAATATTTGGTCATGTTTCCAAATTTTTTTCACTTGTAACATTCCACTTCAGTGCTTAATGATTCAAACCTGTTGTAGCTTCTTCTCTATGTTTCACTAGGTCTTCTTTGATAACCATTTTGTGCATGACTTTCAAAGTTGTTTCTTTTCCTGCTATTAGCTCTGCAATTTACAACTTTATGTCAAAAATTATTACATGCATAACATAAACCAAAAAATATAGTTTGATACCTAGGAGTTGAAGATATTTTAAAAGGAGTTACTCTTATGAATCCTTCTTCATCTCGAGGCCTTCTTGTTTCTAACTGTCACTGATTCTGAAATCTGAATATTCTAGGTGGAGGAGTGTCCCTCTGATCTTCCTTGTAAAATTTATTGTCTCCTCTAATTGTCTCTGCATAGCTTCTTGGTTGTGTTTCATTATCTATGGTTTTGGATATTTTACCTCTTTCTGCCTAATTGTATCCTATCCCAGACTTGTCATGATGTGGCCTTTGAATGTTGATAATATTATCCAAAACCTTTGAGTTGTTCTGCATGTTTTTATTTTGAAGGTCTTTTCTCAATGTAACAACCTCTACTTCCAAATTTCCAATGATCCTGTCCTTTTCTTCAAGTTGTTCTTTAAGTTCTTCTTCGATCCTTTTGTCTTCTTCTATTTGAAGCTTTAACTCAGTGATCATATTCTCTAGTTTTTCAGAGTTTGAATTTTGAGTGTCTTCCTTCTTGTCTAGTTCTTCCTAGAGCTTCTTGTTTTTCTTTTTTTCTCTTTTTATAACTTCTATAGCACTAAAAAATTCTTCTATGTAGTAAACTCATGCCTCTTCAGTATCTTCCTTATCGGAGTCGTCTATTTCCATGAATAGAACTATTTTTGTCTCACTTTCACTGACTTCATCGTCGTCTGATGAGGAGCTATCTTCTTTGGTGAAAAAACTTTTCTTGAAGACTTTCTTTTTGGTTCTTTTTCCTTTATATGTTTGTTTTCTATTTGAATCATCTTCTTCATTTTTTCTTTTTCTTGTGAGGATATTTGTTATAAAAATGACCAATAACATCACAATTAAAACAAATCAATGGAAGCTTACCTTTATATATGCCACTGGTTCCCCTTTTCAGTCTTCTAACAAAGTTGGCCACTTCTTCATCGTCTTCTAACATGTCACTGTTGTTGCTATATTCTTTTTCCTTTTGCTTGCCATTTTTCTTTGACTTCTTGGATGCTTTGAATGTTGCTTCTTTTATACCTGGATTTTCCTGTTCAGTTCTCATTTCATAGGCTATGAAGATTCCATGTAGTTCAACCATGCTTATTAATTCTAGATCTTCTCTTTCTTCTAGTGATGATATATTAGGATCAAATCTCATTTGAAGAGATCTTAGTACCTTTTGAACAATTATAGATTCAACAACTTATTCTCCCAATCCCATGATTTCATTCACCGCTTCATCAACTCGTAAGAAGTAAGCTGTAATATTCTCATCTTCCTTCATCTTTAGCCGTTCGAATTGACCTCTGTAAGTTTGAAGCTTTGTTGCCTTGACTTTTGCATCTCCTTCATAAATATTATGAAGTTTGTCCCAAATCTCTTTAGCGGAGCTACAATGCATAACTTTGGAATATACCAAATCACAAATACCATTCAGAAGTGCATTTGTGGCTTTTGAATTATATAGACTGATTTTCTTTCCGTTGTCATTTGTTGGCGGAATTGTTGTTTCTTTAAATCCATCTACAAATGATTGCCAAACCTCAAATCCTTGTGCGTGTACATATGTTTTCATCCTTCTTCTCCAGAACACATAGTTGTGTCCATCAAGTTGTGGTATTCCATTTTTATACATAATGTCACTCTCCATGATCTACCTTTCAGTGGTTAAGCTGATTTCTTAAGGAACCTAATCTCTTACTAATTGTTGGATTACTAAGTCAGGGGGTAAATTAGTAATAGAGACTTTTAATCCTTTTTAACCATAGTATGCAAGTGTTATTTACAATTATGATCAATATCGAATTATCATCCAATAAGTGCAGAGTAAATAAACCACGAACAATGAAAAATCATACACATACACAATACACTAATATTTTTACGTGGAAACCCAATGCGAGAGAAAACCACATAATGTTTTTTATTATATGTCTTTAAGAATTAAATTCATTGGAATCAAGAACTTCCTTTGTTCTCGAGATACAACTGAAAGGAGGCTCCAACCCCCTATATTTTTCAGGCTACAACCTGAGGAAGCTACAACTCCCTAAATTTCTGGCTATAACCAGAAGGAGGCTACAACCCCCTATGTTCTTCAGCTACAACCACTTGTCCTTGCCCCATCCTTCCGCCCTGAAATATAAGTAAGATGATGAAACCACTGTCAACCTGTCACTGTGAGATATGCCACTGTAAACCTGTACACACCTATACCACTAACATGTAGCCAAATTGTACCATTACCCTGTAATCAACCTGAACATGTACTGAGTCTGCACCAAAAAAAAGCAATAGGTACTCTACCTATCTATTCTGCAGCGCGCGTATGTACGTGCCCTATATATACTGCAACCCGTGTATGTACATGACCTATATGTACTACAACCTGTGTATGCCTTCTGAAACAAGGGTTTTCCACTTTTTATGAAACTCAAACACTCTGCTACCTCTTTTCAAATCAATCCGCAACCTATCACTATGTGTAACATGTAGTTGTGCCTTGTGCATACATCCTCATACATATCCCTTAACCAAATGTATCTATATCTCTCTAGTCATGTTCCATACAAGTATGATCAAGAACACGTATAATGACCCTTTCATGGACTAGACATCAAACCATTTCTAATATACAACCTCTCAATACATCAACCACTTCACAAGTAAAACCTCTCAACCATGTACCACAAAAACCTTTAACCATATGCCAAGAAATACAAGATGTGCCTCAACACTAACAAGATGTATCAATGATAAATATTGATTATACCATCACTGTATTTATGTAGATATGACTTATACAAAAAGTCCCATCCAACCACTAATTTCTTTAGGGAAAATCCTCAAACCCCCATAACCATTTATCATGTAGACAACAAAATCCAACTACTCATAGAAGTAAGACATACATTTTGAACTAGTAGATAGATTTGATGTACCTGATCACTGTAGACCTTCCTGGGAGTTTGCTTTCAGACTCTAGAGACCTGACATCTTCATATTCTCAAGTTTCTAGGGATTTTACCTCATGTACGTTCCCTATTATACTGCTATCCCGTATACATATGCGCCTTGTTCCACTGCATCCCATATACACCTCAAAAACTAGGGGTTTTGTTCTTCAGTATTTTCTATAATTCCGAAAATTTCGCCATCAACCCTTCGTGCTAACTTAGAATTGCACAAATTTAGATATATCAATGAGTACCTACAATAAACCTTAAACAATAATAGATATTCAATGTGCCCAAAATGTGCTAATAGGAGAGCCTTTCTCTCTTATTTATACTTCCATGTATCTTCCTCAAGGGGTTACCTTCTAACCAACTTAACCCAAGTTCCTTATTTTAGGGCTAACCCACTTGTACACTTCTAACCCACAACAAATTAACCCATGATTAACTCCTATTTTCACTCACTTGACTAGTCAACTTCTTCTAGGAGCTTCTAGAATAATTTTGACTTCTTTGACCTTCTAGATAACTCATGATGGTTCTCCAACTTCAGAAGGTGATAACTCTCTAACCGTGAGGAGTTATGTGGCATTCCACATATCACCAGAAATGATATGACATGTGCTATCCATATAGAATAGTGTTACACATTAATTCGGTCACCCAGTGATCAATTGACGATATATGTATGACTTACTCCTCTGTTCCCTGAATCTACTGAAGAAATGAGACTTTCTCCCTGAGAAATTAAATCATCTTTCTTTTCTTAAAAAACCTATCAAAGGAGATCATCACACCTTGCTAATTGCTTGGGGCATGAAGATGCTTGATCATCACATGTTGCACCGAAATGGACTGCGACGTCGTCACAGGGCTGCTTGTGCTTAGGGTGAGACAATGTTCAAACAAGGGAAGAAGGTGAAATTCATGAAAGTTCTAGAATGGAATCTTCTAGAAGATGAGGTGGCCTCCGATCGGTTTGGATCTTACTCGCTTCTCTGATTTAGTTGGATCATCCTAATATTCTCATCCATCCCTCTTTCACCCTATAAAAAGAGGGATCTCTCATGGGAAAGGCTAGGCTAGCTTATGCATGAAGAATTCTGCTGAAGATTGTACTTGTGATAAATTTTCTTTATCTTTCCAAGTCAGGTTGTGAATACTCTTCATCAAAAGCATTGGAGCAAAGGTGTGTGTGTTGAAGCAAAGGGCCATTGGAAGGGACCTTGCAACATCAATGAATAGATTGTATTCTCCACTTTCATCAATATAATGCAATGATACATTTCTTCCATATAAAAGTGTCTCCATTTTTATTGTATAACTCCTTGATCTTATACATAGGCTTCATTGGAATATATATATCATTGTTCTCTCTCTTTGTTGGTTTGTGCTTCTTAACAGGTTTAACATCCCACAAATACAAATATGGAAAAAGGAAGACACTAGCGAGGATCAAATGACGTTTAAACGATATGTCACTTATCCCTCATCGAACCAGTTTATATCACAACGAAATCTGAGGAGAGGCTTGTATTCTGCTATGTTTTTTTCTAATTTCTTGTTGAAGTTAGGGAGATCAGTTTGTGTCTGCACTTACCAATTTCTCCGATAACAAATTTGGCGACTCCACCGGGGAACGTCCTCTTTTGGATTTTTCTTCTTTTTTTTCTTTTAGCTTGCCTGCTTTTGGTTAATTTCATTCTCTGAGTCATTGGGTGATCCATGTTGACACCCTAGTCCTGAAAGTTCATTGAGAAACTCTGTCTTCTATTCATTTTATCATTATTTTCAGTCATCATCACACCCTTCCTGTGGAAACCAGGGTGATGACATCACACTATGTATTTCCCACTGCCCGCGACAATCCTTGATCATTGCACTGTGCTCTTCTGCAACCTACAACAATTACTATAGATTTTTTTTGGAGTGACAGCTAATTTTTCCTCTTTGCCTAGATTTTTGATGACATTTCTTGGGATGAACTTTTGGTCCTGTTGAGTGATTATTCACACTTGGTTTGCATCCTTTAGCCTGAATTTGATCGTTTCTCAAGTGTTGAGAATATTTTTCATAAGCTTCATAAGTTTTATATTTCACTTCTTGCTTGAAGGATATAATTTCGAGGCTTCATCCTTGGGTGCTTGCTAGATAAGTTGTTATTGATCTATTTTTTGAGTTTTGGATTGTTGTTGATTTGAAACCTATTTTTGATTGCATTAGAAAAATAAGTTTTCTTACTTTTACATTTTTGGTTGCATTATGAGTTAAGTTTGGGAAATTGCGTCGTGAGTGCATTCATCTTCTTGGACAACTTTTTCTTTTTGAATTAGATCTATGTTTTTATTTGAAAAGAAAAAGAATTGATATTTGTTTTTCTATTGGTAGTGGTTACAAGAAATTTTTGCATTCAAGTGTTTTTTTTTTAAAAGAGAAAATTGGAAAATTTGATAGCTTTGATTATTTGGCATCAAGATCATTCAAAGATTGAAGAAATTGTGTTTTGAAACTTGTTGTATTATGGAAAAAGAAAACCTTCTCCCTTATGTAATTAGAGTTCATCAAACGAAAAGATTGCATCTCATCTCTCTTTTCATATTGTTGAGTCAAGGTCAAAACACTTCATCAGTTTCATCTCCGCTTCCTTTTTGAGTTAAGCAACAACAATTAAAATTTAGCGTAATTTTAAAATCTATCTAGTAATTTTTATTTTCTAGAACTCTTATACACCAACATTAGCTATGGATAACACTTTGGAATAGGAATAGGTTGTGATGAATTCTCTCCAAAGCATCAAAACACACAATAGTATCTTGTGATAGGGAGAGTTAAATCCGCTTGCTACATTTTTTTCCTGGAAATCCCTTCTAACACAAGGGTCAATCACGAGGTCGCATTAGGGCCGACAAAGTTACTCACCCTGCTTTGTTGGTCTTAGTGTAGAGATTGCACATATTATTGGGGGTCACTTGAGAAGAAAATCATATATAGCCATGATTATGTGTGGGAGCTTGCACCAGGGTGTAATTCCATTAAGCAGGTCGTCAACATAACTTTTCCACCCGATTTATCCCAACCCCTTATTGTCTTGATCTTGTGACGTTGGATTTCATCACCAACTAGTTATTTCGAAATAAGAAGGTTTGTTTTCGTGCTTGATATCTAGATTTTATTAGTGAAGTGATGTCTGTTTCTCTATTTGGACATATATATTTTTTATTCTTTTTTGGGTGCGGCCAACATCGACCCTCGTCATTCATGTAGGATGCAGGGGTTTCCTCTAGAAGAACCAGAAGAATACACCCCCTTGCTTCCTAATTCACCAGAGGGTCCTTCTCCTAAAGGAGAATTCAATAATGGCGTGTCCTCTGAGATCGGGAGTTCTACTCCATTGGTAGAATCATCACTTTCTGTAAATCCGTTATTGAATGTTATACAAGATCCATTTTTTCTCCAAATAAACTCTTCAAGAGATGTTGTTCCTGAAGACTATACTATAATACCCACTGAACCTTTTATAGATTCCAGTGTGGATGATCCCCTGTTTCAAAGTGAATCATTTAGAACTCTGGTTCATACTTCTGGAATTTTTAATCCTAGTCCAGTTCCCGTCCGTTTTTTTTGGAGGAGCTCCTCGGGACATCATATTTTTGATAAACTAGGAAGGATTCCAAACCAACCCATGTCATCGCATACACCTGTTACTTCTACTGCTCATACAGTACCTTTAGATCATTTTACTGGCACAACAAGTAATGTTGTTACAGTTTCAGACCCATTGTTGGTTGGTAATCATACAATACTTCCTCTCCAACTCACTATCTCTACCTTAGCCCCACAAGTTACACCTATTTATTTCGGAAGTACGGTAACAAATAAAGCTCCTATTGGAACACCACTTCCACTTAGATCAAATCCATCACTTCCACATGGGTATAACGCTCTTAATAGTTCTATTGCTAATCGTACCCAGGGTCCATCCAGAGGACCTAATATTTTTTTTCCACCTGGGTATAATGATGCTAGTGGTTTTGTTCCCACACCTACCCAGGTTCTATCCAGAGGGCCTAACATTCCTCCACCACTTGGAGGATCTAATCGTCCTGACCCCAGTAGCTCCAATCAACTTGGAGGCACAAGTCATTCGGTTTTCAACTTCCTGTTGGAGGTCAACCTCAAGTTGGGGGGCAACCCCAAGTTGGGGGTCATAACCCAGTTTACAGGCAGTATATACTTGGATTACAAACTCAACCTTGGAATTTTACTTTCCAGGGAAATCAACAACTGCTTGGGGGGAAAAATCCTCAATTAAATTCTTGTGTACCCTATAATCCCGGGCAACCTTACCTAAGCTCTGTTAATCTTACCTAGGGTCAATATTTTTAATCCAATGCTCCTTTCCAAGGTATCATGCCAAATCAACCAACAAATGTTGGCTACTTGACTCAAAACCCTCCACCACCGAAATTGATAGGACCCTCAAACTATTTACAGACTGCTTATGGTCCTACTGGTATACCTACGGGATTGCCTCCCCAAAATTACCAGTTTCCTCAAGTGAAAAAACAATTGTCATTTATAGATACTTTGGATTTGTTGATTAATTGGGTTGGTTTTCATTGATGTCAACACTTGAACAAAGTACGGTAGTGAATTCTGGTAGCATAAAGGTTTGGGTAATGGACCCAAGTTTGTTTGATGTATAATGGTATGAGTTTTGATATATGTGTAGGTAATACTATTCTAGATGGATAGCACATGTCATTCCATTTCTAGTGGTATGTGGAACGTCACATAACTCCTCACGGTTTGAGAGTTATGGCCTTACGAAGTTGAAGCACCCTCATATGATTGGCTTGAAACCCCAAAGGTCAAATAAGTCAAAGTTCTTGAAAAGAGGATTATTTAAATAATAAAGTTAAGTGACAAAGTCAAATAGGATTATTTAAATAATAAAGTGAAGTGATAAAGTCAAAGAGGATTATTTAAATAATAAAGTGAAGTGACAAAATCAAAGAGAATTATTTAAATAATAAAGTGAAGTGACAAAGTCAAGGAGGATTATTTAAATAATAAAGTAAATGGAAAACTTTCTAATTATGGAAAGTGGTTATAAGAAGGCTAACCCTAAAATGAGGAAAATGGGTTAAGTGGTCAAGTGGCTATTGGATACATGGACAAGTGACAAATTGGGAAAATTTGGACATAGGTGACTATGTGGACAAAGTGGCCTAGAAGATACTTCTAAGGAAGCTACTTGGAGAGTATAAATAAGAGGCAAGGCTCTCTCATTTTAAACACACTTGAACATATTTAATATCTACAGATGATTGAGGTAACCAAAGGATATCTAAGTCGAATTTCAAAGGGAAGGTGAAGTAAAGAAGGCCGAAATTCAAGGGAGGATAAATTCTTTTGATGATGCTTTCTAAGGTATGTTATTTACAGGTCATCTCACCATTTTTTCAATACATTTTTTTCTAGAATGATTTAGACCATGAAATTGGGAGGAAATTGAAAAAACATATTCAAGTAGTTGTGGTATGAATTTCAGCTTGTGGGTCGTTGTATTTTTGGAGTTACACTCCATAGAAAATAGGGTTTGTGGCTAGTCCTGAAACTAGTCTAAAACAGACATTTCAGGTAAAAACATCATAACTTCTTCATAAGAGATACAAATTTGTTGGTTAGAGTACAGTCTGTAGTATTCTGTGTACAATTTTCAGACCATACAACAAATATTCTGTGCAGGGAACGCTCTACAAGTTCGCTCTCTAGAATAAGCCATAATTCAACAAGGTATGCCATTTTTTCTATAACTCCTTTTTTGAGAGGTTCCAAGTAGTGACACCTGGAGGAATTGCATAAAACACATTGAATAACATTGTGTACTATTTTTCAGATATTTATTCATTAAGGGTACATAGTTATGATTATTTCAAGTTAGGGTTGTTGACTAATCCAAAATTAGTCATGTGAGACTAAAGTAAAGTTTGATGAAAATGGTAGTCTCTTGTTGTTAAAGTTAAGGAAGGTTTGCAGGTATGTGATCATATACACCACGTCTATTACAGAGTTACAAATTAGATTTGGATGATGAAATTGATGAGGGATTTTGGTTAAGGTTGAGGTACAGGTTGGTGCAAGGTTGATGCACTTTTTTATGGTACAGGTTGATTACAGGTTGAGGTACAGGTTGATGCATGGTTCAGGTTATTGGTATAGATTTTTTGGTACAGGTTTACAACAATATATATCACAGTGATAGTGTGACAATGGTTCCATCATTCTACTTCTATGACAGGGCGGTTGGATGGGGCAATGACAAGTGGTTGTAGCCAGAGAACATAGGGGGTTGTAGCCTCCTTCTGGTTGTAGCCAAAGAAATGGGGATTTGGAGCTTCCATCAGGTTGTAACCTGAAAAACTAGGGGGTTGGAGCCTCCTTCCAGTTGCAGCTGGAAAAAAAAGGAATTTGGTGCTTCCAATGAATGTAATTCTTCAAGACATATAAGAAAAAAAAATGTGTGGTTTTCTCTCGCTTTGGGTTTCCACGTACAAACACTGGTGTACTGTGTATGTGTATGATTGTTCATTTGTTCATTGTTTATTTACTCTGCAAATATTGGATGATAATGTTACATTGATATAACACTTGCATTATATGGTTAAAAATGATTATTATTGCTCTATTACTGATTATGGTATCCAAAAGGAAAGGATCTATCACTTATTTCCTACACAGATGCAGATTGGGCAGGTTGCATTGATGATCGACGAAGCACCAGTGGAACAACGTTCTACTTGGGTGAGTGTTTAGTATCATGGCTAAGCAATAAACAATCATCAATATCTTTATATACAGTCGAGGCAAAGTATATTGCAACAACAACATGTTGTACACAGGTTCTATGGATGAAACAAACTCTAACAGATATACAGGTTGAGTATGATGAGCCCATTCCAATCTATTGTGATAATACAAGCACCATCAATATCTCAAAGAACCCGATGATGTAGTCCAAGACGAATAACATTTCAATCAAGTATCACTTTCTACGGGAACAGGTTGCAGAATAGAACATTAGAGTTGAATATGTGGCCACAAAAGAACAAGTGGCAGATATATTTACAAAACCGCTTCCATGGGAAGCCTTTGAGTATATTCTCCAGAGAATCAGAGTTATTTCTACTCCAAAATGAATGCTTTTGAATTCTTATCTTATATGTCTTATATGTACATGAGGAAGCACCATAAAGAGGACAATTTAGGTTGGGATATCAGACGAGTCATTTAGGAGGAGAAGACCCGAATGGAAATATACCTTTTCCATTGATGACAAAGGGGGAGATATTTATTAGAGGCATGGTTCCAGGGGAGTGTTGTTCATAGAGATGAAGGCATGGTTCTAGGGGGAGCATGAGTGATATGATTTCAATATTACATCAGAGTGTTTCCATCAATGCCAAAGCGGGAGATTGTTGATTAATTGGGTTCGTTGTCATTGATGTCAACCCTTGAAGAAAGTTCGGTAGCGAATTCTGGTAGCACAAAGGTTTGGGTAATGGATCCACGTTTGTTTTATGTATAGTAGTATGAGTTTTGATATATTTGTAGGTAAGACTATTATAAATGGATGGTACATGTCATGCCATTTCCGGTGGTATGTGGAACATCACATAACTCCTCACGGTTTGAGAGTTATGGCCTTACAAAGTTGAAGGACCCTCATATGATTGGCTTGAAACCCCAAAAGATCAAAGAAGTCAAAGTTCTTGCAAAGAGGATTATTTAAATAATAAAGTGAAGTGACAAAGTCAAAGAGGATTATTTAAATAATAAAGTGAAGTGACAAAGTCAAGGAGGATTATTTAAATAATAAAGTAAATAGAGAACTTTCTAATTATGGAAAGTGGTTATAAGAAGGCTAACCCTAAAATGAGAAAAATGGGTTAAGTGGTCAAGTGGCTATTGGATACATCGACAAGTGGAAAATTGAGCAAAGTTGGACATAGGTGACTATGTGGACAAAGTGGCTATGTGGACAAAGTGGCCTAGAAGATGCTTCTAAGGAAGCTACTTGGAGAGTATAAATAAGAAGCAAGGCTCTCTCATTTTAAACACACTTGAGCATATTGAATATCTACAGGCGACCACGGTAACCAAAGGATATCTAAGATGAATTTTAGAGGGAAGGTGAAGTAAAGAAGGCCAAAATTCAAGGGGGGATAAATTCTTTTGATGATGGTTTCTAAGGTATGTTATTTACATGCCATCTCACCATTTTTGCAATAATTTTTTTTCTAGAATGATTTAGACCATGAAATTGGGAGGCCATTGAGAAAACATATCCATTGGGTCGTTGTATTTTTGGAGTTACAATCCGTGGAAAATAGGGTTTGTGGCTAGTCCCAGAACTAGCCTAAACCAAGTGTTTCGGGTAAAAACGTCATAACTTCTTCATAACAGATCCAAATTTAGTAAGACCAAATGTGTTGGTTAGAGTACAATCTGTAGTATTTTGTGTACAATTTTCAGATCCATGCAACAAATATTCCATGTGGGGAACGCTCTACAAGTTCGCTCTCTAGAATAAGCCATAATTCAACAAGGTATGTCATTTTTGCTATAACTCCTTTTTTGAGAGGTTCCAAGTAGTGACACTTGGATAAATTGCATAAAACACATTAAAGAACATTGTGTACTATTTTCAGATCTTTATTCATTACAAGTACATAGTTATGATTATTTCAAGTTAGGGTTGTTGACTAATCCAAAACTAGTCATTGAGACTAAAGTAAAGTTTGATGAAAATGCTAGTCTCTTGTTGTTAAAGTTATGAAAGGTTTGCAGGTATGTGATCATATACACCAGGTCTATTACAGAGTTACAAATCAGATTTTGATGATGAAATTGATGAGATATTTTGGTTGAGGTACAGGTTGGTGCATGGTTGATGCACTTGTTTATGGTACAGGTTGATTATAGGTTGAGGTACATGTTTATGCATGGTTTATGCATGGTTCATGTTATTGGTACAGGTTGATGGATGGTTGATGCACAGTTCATGTTATTGGTATAGGTTGTTTGGTACAGGTTTACAACAGTATATCTCACAGTGATAGTGTGATAGTGGTTCCATCTTTCTACTTCTATGACAAGATGGTTGGATGGGGCAAGGACAAGTGGTTGTAGCCACCTTCCGGTTGTAGCTGGAGAACATAGGGGGTTGTAGCCTCCCTCTGGTTGTAGCCAGAGAATTGGGGAGTTGGAGCTTACCTCAGGTTGTAGCCTAAGAAACTAGGGGGCTGGAGCCCCCTTCCAGTTGCAGCTGGAAAACAAAGGAAGTTGGTGCTTCCAATGAATGCAATTCTTCAAAACATATAAGAAAAAAAATTCGGTGGTTTTCTCCCACTTTGGGTTTCCACGTAAAACAATGGTGTACTATGTATGTGTATGATTGTTCATTTGTTCATTATTTATTTACTCGACAAATATTAGATGATAATGCTACATTGATATAACACTTGCATTATATGGTTAAAAAGGATTAGATTGCTCTATTACTGATTCACCCCCCCTCTAAGTAATCCAATAGGATTTACTGGATTTATATAGGATTTTGAATGATCCGATTTTGCATTCTCCTTATTGTCCAATTATACCTGAGAAATTACCATCAGACATTCCTAAGTTTGTCAGTCGATCCGGAGAAGACCCAAACAATCACGTCATGACATTTCATCTTTGGTGTTCATCCAACTCCTTGATGGATGAGTCCATACGCTTACGTATTTTCCAACGCACTCTTATGGTTTCGGATTCCAAATGGTATATTGAATTTCCACGAGGATTCTTACCTGATTTCAACACCTTAGCTATGGCTCTCTTGACACATTACCAGTTACCAATACAATGTGAGACATGAACCAAAATTTTGAGTTCATTTAAACAATCCTCTTCTACTCACATTTTAGATCATATTCATGAGTGGAGGATCGTGACTCACAGGGTCATTCATTAACTTAGACAAGTCTGGAAGATTAAGCGTGGCCAGAAAAGGGAGAAGAGGTTGCGACATCTGGCCCCAACCTCCCGAGAAAGATTGTGCTTGTGGATTTGGAGGCCATCCAGGGTTCTGGTAAACACCATGGCCTTGTTTGACATTATAAGGCCCTCCTCCGGGATGATTCATATAAGGTGGTTTGGGCATCATTCCAGCTGGAATGTTCTGTTGAGGGTTATAGAAACTGCCCCCAACCAGATTAGATTCGGGTTGGGGGTTTCCCAAAGTGTGAAACTGACCTTCCCCAGGTTGGAAACCGGAGGATAGAGGTAGATTCGTCATGTCAAGTGTATTGGTTGGAATCTACGCTGAGGAGGTAGGATTGTAGGATGGAATTTGAGTTGAAACTTGTCCGCCAGATTGACTATTCCACCGAGAAGTAGGAGGATTGGACCCAGGGTTAAAAATAGGAATACCTCCCATATTAGGAGTCATTTGAGGGATTTGAGATCCACCAAATGAAAAAGGATTATACGGAGGTGTGTTGCCCCCAAGCCCAATGCTAGCATTAGGGCTAGCAGCTAGGATGGAGTTCGAAAACTGCGATGTGAAGTTAGGCATACCATAAGAAAATGGACTAGAAGCCATAGGGATGGACTGTGTTATCACAATAAATTGCCTTGGGTCTTTTAGTTTGTTTTTATCATTTTTAAAGCCTTAGATTTTAAATTTTTTAAAGTTTCATCCCTTTAAAGTTTATGTTTGGTAGGACCCCTTGGATGATTAAATTTTTGAGTCATAGGTCTAGTTTGATCCTCAAATTGATTTTTGGTCATAAAACCATTTTAGCTCATGACTTTTTTTGGTCCCCTCCATGACTTGTCCCTAGGTCTATCCCTCCCATGGATAAACTGATGTGACACACCTTTCTCCTCACTCATGAACTCGTAAGCATGCCTCATTGTCCTTGCTTACCTGTTCAATCATGTTTTGGAATGGAAGTGTTTCCTACTCATCAGGCAGTTCCGTAGCGCCTATCATGTTCATCATACTTCCACCTTGAGTCATGATTTCCATGACTGATGTCATGTCCCTTGCTTTTAGTGCCAGAAGTCGGTTAAAGACGCCTTCAAAGATCTTGCATTTATGAGCCTTGGTAACAGTTTCTAATTTTGAAAAAACTCAATAGTGTTGCACTGCACAAATTTGCAAGTTTTGATCAGGCGACCGCATGTCAACCAAATCCGATGCTGAGAAAGATTCTAGGGCCGAATTTTTCTCAATTTCATCCTAAGATTGCATCGAATATCTCAACAGGTGTCTACTCCACAGGTATCCCATATTGCCTCCTTTGCATATTAATTTTCATAGGAAATTTGTGCTCGGGTTTTTAGTTTTCTAAGCTTGCACAGTAGTAAGGGACCCATATTTGCATACCTGTAAACTTCTTTGCCTGTATCTATGGTTTGATCACTATTGTTTTCTTTAACCATTGAAATCGTAATCTTGTAAATAGTCTATCCTCTACGTATGCGTTGTGCTACTCAGAGGCGTTGTGTAAACCCTTGTTGCTTCCCCTGTTTCCTTTCATCTCGAAATCAAGCATTTTTACTCAGTTGAAAAGGGCCAATTTTGGGTTACCCCTCATTGTCTACACTCTCAAAAACCTGTACAAGTATAAGGGTGTAGTTCCCACAGTCAAGCTCATCTTACTAGCACCAGTATGTTTTAAAAAAGGGTCAGCCTTGTATATTTGAATCTCGATTATAAGTCTTCCTGGTTATTACTATCCCATAAGCTTTTAAAAGTTATCATTCTAAGCCATGGAGACTCCTCAATCGAGGAAGGCACACAAAGGTGGAAAGATAGTTAGGTCTGAACCTGTGGAAATGCATCTTTTTGATACAAAGCCCATGGAAAGGGAGATATTTCAAAGAGAAGGATGCCTCTCTTTCTGCCAGAACATGCAGAGAGGCCATCCAGAGGTAGCAAGACAATTTGCATTAAATTTTGATGGCATGAAAACTAGGGTTGGGGATTTGGAATTTGAGGTGACTGAAGCCTCCATCTCAGCTGCAACAGAAATTCCCATTACAGGTGAAAAGTGGTTCAAAGCCATGTTTTTGAGTTCACCGTATGCCAAAGATCTCTTCAAACCTAAATATCAAGCCAATGATTTGTCTAAGAGTATGCCAAGAAATCAATTGATTGAATAGTTTGACAAAATTTTGAAGATCATACAGAGATATTTTACATGTGAAGGGAGATTTAACACCTTGTACCAGTACCACATAAGGTTGTTGCTACATTTTACTGGTAAGGTTGAGATGAATATTCCCTATTACCTGTTAAGAAGCATAGGTAATATGTCAGATAGGGTTCAAGCCAAATATAAGGATGTGGATTCTAGCCTTTTCCACTCTGGATTGATCAGAATGCTAGTCTCTGAGGAATTGGGAAAGAAAGAGATTTCATGGGAGAATTTTGTGGTTACTTCTCACTTCAAGATGGATCTAGAATCTACTCCTCAATCACATATTGCAGGTCCTTTATCACCCACCAGTATTGTTAAATCAGGGACCAGTAGGAAGAGAAAGGGAAGAGCCCCTGTTCAAGTTTCAAAGGTGAGCAAGCAGGTCACAAGAGATGAGGAGGAAGCTTGTCCTTCCCCACAAAGAGATTTTTCACCACCTCCTCCACCAGGGTTATAAGAGGTGCCTTCTTCTACCAAATCTACATCCAAGAAAGGGAATAAGCTACTCTTCCCCTCTTCTCCCTCAACAATCAAAATCAAGGGTAAAAGACCTTTCACAAGGTCATCAATTCCTAAGGAGGTTTTCAAAGAGTAGTCTTTACCAGAAACCCTTATTCAAAAGAAGAAGGGTAAAGGCATTGAAAATCCCGTGGAGGAGAAACAAGAATCCCCTGTTCAGAAAGGGAAAGGTAAAGATACTAAAAGACCTTTGGAGAGGAAAGATGAAACCTCTGTGAAAGACTCTGAGAAGCCTGCGGAAAGAAAACAAGAAACCCCTGTGCAGAGGAAGAAAGGTAAAAGAAAAATCACCAAGGAACCTAATGAGGCAGACAAAGAAATTCCTATGCAGATGGAAGAGGAGATTGAGAACAAACCTGTTGAGACTGTGCATGTCTCTACTCCCCCTGGTGGTCAGACATTCAAAAGGTTAATAAGGAAACTTAAGGATGCTAGGAAGGAGGTGGTTCAACTGAAAAAGGAAGCCATAGCTGACAAAGCCAAGATGACATAGCTTATGGATGGCTACAGTCATACCCTTGACTTGGTAAGGTTTGCAGCAAGAAAGGCTCAGCCCCTTCATAGGCAGCTCCAAAACCTTTACATGCAAAATAGAGGTTTTCAATCCCAGAACAGGAAACTCAAGGCAGAATTGTAGCATTTCCGAGATGAAGTAGCTCAGAGAAACTTATAGGTATTGGTTGAAGCTTCTATTGAGAAAGAGATAGAAACAGTCAAGGAGAGCATAAAAAGCTTGTTGTTCCATGTGAAGATCCTCTTTCTACCAAAAAGAGTGTGAGGTTAAGTGTCAAGCTGACCAAATAGTTGGTGGAAGGTAAGCCCCATTTTTTAGGATGGTTCCTTTTTGAGAGGGTTAACTGATATTCAAATATTACCTATGCTATCTATACAGGATTTTAAGCATTTAAATATCAGAGTTTTGGGCTTTTGCCAAGTGTTAAATCCCTCAGTGGTAAAATGCACTACCTATAGTACTGCTATGACATCTAAATACAATGGGTTTGACATTATGAAAGAGCATCGCTTGCTCTTCACACCTTCAATATTGGAGGCGCTGTGTTTTTGACAATGCTACCTAAATCAGCACATAGGCACAACAAAAGTGGTGCTACCTACAGGCATTACCTAATATTTCATAGAGAACAGAATCTGCATACAGGTGCAACACAGTGGCGCTACGTAATATTTGGCAGAGAACAGGTTTACACACAAACGCAACACAAGGGGCGCTATGAAATTTCACTACCTAATATTTTGTAGAGGACAAAGGTTGGTGCATATATGCAACACAGTGGCGCTACCTTCTCTCCTTGTCCCATTTTGAGGTGCGCTACCCAGATTTTTTTCCCAAGGAAGCTGCCAACAAACACCAGGAATCTAGGAGGACCAAGCTAACAACTTTTGGATAAGCTGATGATGGAGAAAGTTGCAGGAGCAACAACTGGCAGTTTTATGGAAACTATATGCTCCTAAAAGACACATGGAAAAACAAGAGCTGCACAACAGAAGAGGATCAAATCAGTTTGAAGTATGGTTGGATTAGTCACCAACATTTTCCTGTTTTATAGCATAGGTTTTTATCTAAGTTGTTAGAACAAATAATTTTTTATAGATTTTCAAGGGAAGGAGGCAAGCTCGTACCTCTAGCTATTGCCTCCCTTTTTTTATAAATAGATAGATCAAATTCTTTAGTAGGTTCAGATGGTTGAGCAAGGCTCCCTTAGACTGTAATATTTTGATGAAGTGACTGTGATCTGGCTATGTACTGGACTTAAGACTTTTTGACTAATAGAAATCAACTTATCTTTCATCCTATTTTCTTCTAATGCTAAATGTTCATGCTTTGAATGATTCACATGAATAATTGTGGTGATGTTATGGTGGATGTTTGATCATTATATTATCATGATGCTTATTTAGCTTCCTTGGTTTCTGATTTCAAGAAGATCTTGTGATAAGAAACTTTATTCCTTAGGCTTATGTAGACCTGATGTTGACAGTACCCCTTACATTCCTTTCATTCAAGTCTTCCCTCTATTCATATTTACTCCCAAACTACTGATTGAAGTTAGCTAAGACCTTGATTGCTGGTGCATTGCTAGCTCTGTCTCTGAGTTGGAACATTATCATTTCGAGTCTTTCCCATTTGACCCTTTAAAACACTCTTACATTCACATATAACCTGATGGGTACTGGGCTTGCCTTCCATGCAATCTGAAGGTGAATCCTAGTGCTAACACACTGAACATTGTAGCCCGGTGAGTGGCCAAGAGACCTAAAGGGGTTCGAGGCAGTAGCATGAGCATTAATTATAGGTCGGGCCATAGTAATGATAGGTGCCTCCGGTACTACAACCATGGAGGTTGCAGGAGTTGAAGGGGTGCCATTAACTATAGTGAACTACAGTGGTTATGGGAGTCGAAGGGCTCCCAGAATTCTGAAGACCAGGTTCAGTACACATCCTTGTAGAATCACAAGTCTGAGTGGTGGACGTGTGTGTACCACATGTAATGACTCTATGCCTTTTAGAAGGCAAGGACACGAAATCCAGTGGTAAATGTAACAAGCGACGAGACCAGCGGGGCGGCTGGTCTGACTCCACGATGACTTAAGACTCTAAAGATAAAAAATATATCCTAAGGCCAACTAGTAAGCAAAGAGCACACCAAAAGTCAAACGACCAAAATGCATGCAAACGGGCTAAAGTGTTTGAGTGGCCTCCCTCCCTAAAGAAGGCATGTCTCGTCCAAGAGGGACTTGAAACTCCCCGCTAAAGATCAGAGGTAATAGAATCAGTTATAGCGGCCCTCGTGGGCTTAAAAACCATCCAGTTAGATCCCCCCGAAGAGGTAATCCTCCATAAAGGTTGTGTGTTGTCCAACTCCTATCTGACCCAGGGTACCTGCAGAATAACCCCTGTAAGTAACCTATGAGATACCTAAGTCAAGAAACCAATAAACCAATGTATAACCAATGCACAGGTGAGCATTCGTAAGTCTGAATCACCGTATGGGCAGGGTAGAAAATCCCGAAACCTTGAAAGTATCGCCTCTCATGGAGGTATGGGCACTAGCAAGATCCCCAAATACGAATAAATCCACAGAAATATCTCTGACGCTAGGCAAGTATCTGGGGGATATCCCTTCAACCAACTTCGCGTGACCTCGTGATTAACTCTTGTGTGAGTGGACCCTCCTGATCTTACCAATTATACAATGGATTTCTCCACTCCCTGACTCAGACATATATGTTGATTTAATTGCCTTGGAGAAGTTTACTCACAAAATCCTATTCCAAGGCACTAAATCCTAGACTAGTTTGTGCACCCTAGAAAATAAAATCGTTACTAATAAATTTTAAATTATACCGTTGATTTTATGGTCATGATTACTCAAAAGGGTATATGGTAATGAAACCAATGGTGTTATGCCTCTGCAAGAAAGTAAATATGAAGATAATGCAAATTCCTAACTTTAACTTTTGATGAATGATATGCTCCTAAAAAATGATGCAATTTCCAAATTCGAATCTATGATTCGGAAGTAAATATGCAATATTTCAATGTATGTACTAAGCTAATGATAAAAATTCGAAAGACAAAAAAAGGCAAGCAATGCAAAATGCCTATTTTTTTTATTTTTTTTCAATATATTAAAGCTGAAAATGCATGGACTAAAAAGTGACTTGATATATAAACCTATTGTGTATAGAAGAAAGACAACTCAAGCAGGATATCAAGCAACAAAGAACCCAACACAATGTACAAGGACAATAAAAATGAAAGGATGAAGAGAAAAACTTCGCCCAAAAATTCAACAAAAAGACGGTTTCCTGTCATCCCACAGGTGCTCAATAGGCACTACAGAGACCTAAGAAGGCTCAACAAGCATAAAATCCCACCCAACAAACACCAGACCAGGCAAAAAGGCAAGGAAAAAGGGTGTACGTGATTGTTTGGGCAAATAGTGTGTATATACACAGCTTGCAGTGAGACAACACGCGTGTGTATGCGACTGTCAAGCAAAAGGGCACATATATGCTTTGAAACAAGGCCAGGAAAGGGGAAAAGGATGAAAACTTAGACCTAGAGTGAACAGGAGTTGTCAAGTAATGACACGACAAGAACCACAATAGAAATGAGAGCAATCTAAGGAGAAAAGTACTTCAAACCCTAAGAAATAAGATTCTTCCCTAGTATGGTCGCCAATTTTGTTACAAGGAAAATCTCTCTATGGCTAGGGTGAACCACAATAGACAGGAGTGACTGTAGAAATCGACTCAATTCCAACATATGCTATATAAACTAATGTGCAAAAGAGGTAAGAAAGAGGCCTACCTCGTCCAAACATTTGATGATGTCCACCATTGAGAACTTTGACCCAAAACTTTATACATGCAACAAGTTCTCAACAAACAAGCAAAGCAAACATATAATGATAATATAACAGGTTGGCACATTAGATAGCATAATCCATTAATATTCAAAACAAACATTCCCATGGATCATAATACATATATTTGCAAGATATCAATTGGACGAGAAAGGAATATTTCTATTAATAAATGATCACCAGAAGTGAAAACATTATAGACTTTCGTATCAGCATGGTTCGGAACCGAGAAACCGAGTTCCTTCCAACTGGGCCTCCACCACTTCAATCCTCCACAAAAGGCAAGCTCATATAAGGGAAACAATGAGGTTCTCCATCAATAAGGGAAGAGGTTGGGAGTTGAACACTGTATATACATTCTTTCTAGTCACTTTATTTGTTGAAAGAGATTCAATGTATATCAGAATTGATTGGAGGAAAACATTCTTTCTAGTTCTATCTTTATCTCTTTATCTCTTTCAACAAATAGCAACAGAAGTCACTAGAAATGTATATAAAGTGGCTACAAAGAATGTTGTCCTCTAGTCAACTCTTAGCAATGTATATAAAGTCAACAGATAGTAACAGATAACAACACTTTATCTCTTTGTCTCTTATAATAACGACATATTTCGAATACAAGTCGAAGGTGAGTAACATGATCCACTCTCTTGTGAGAGTGAGAAGCAAGATCATCAAAGTAAGCTTCGACTATGTTCTTAAGATCATGAAACGTGAAAGTCATGGCACGTTGAAAGGTTTCTCTTAACATGCCATGACTTTCACCTTTCAACCTTACCAGGGGTATGAGAGATATTGATTTGGATGGTAGGAGAAATACTCGCCATATTTCCTTCGGCAAAAATGTTGTGCGTATCAATTGGAACTATGGCGTGACCGACTATCTCACTCAAGGTAGATCGAAAGTCATCTTGTTCGATTCTTTCAAGCACTGGGAGAAAATAGGAACAGTGATGCATATCACGCCAAGGTTTGTCAGAACCATTCATGGCTTCGTCCGAAGGCAAAGTCTCATCGAGGCAATCATGTGAACAAGACAACGAGGTGGCCCACACGGGCCTAGAAACAATATCCTCCTCGTCAGCCGGCGAGGGAACATGATCGGGATTGATGGAAGAGTTGAGAACAACTTGATATGCAATCTATGCTACCGATAGTGGCATGGCCATCCCAACATGCGACTGTCATTCGCAAGACAAAGTCGGGGAAGGTAGGGTCCACGGATCATCAAAATAAGATGTGTAGAAAGGAATGGACCTCCCAGTCGAGATGGGCCTACTGGACATGTCGTAAAATTGATGGTTCGGTGTCGAGAATTCGAAAGTACTCATAAGGGAAGAATACATTCCAACACCGACATTCTCGATTGTCGACCGATAATTGTTGATCATAGGGATCGACTCTCCAAGAGATGCATTAGGACTAGAGTACGCAAAGGATAAATGATCGATCTTCACAATCTTCCCTTCACGAGGAAAATAGAGAGTGTGGAAAATGGACGATATGACGATGATCATAGCATAAGTCCAATTGCGGCCTAGTAACAAGTTATAATCAAGAGGCATATCCACTACCTCTACTTTCACCTCTACCATCTTCCCACCTAACTAGACCAGAAAGGCAGGGAGAATACCGTGAGGGCCGAAGGAATGACCATCGAAAGCAGTCAATATGTTCAATGACTTGGAAAGGGTTGAAGAACTGAGCACTTTCCAACAAACCAGGGACATCACACACATAGCAGCGCCTTCATCAACAACCACATGTTTCATGGTATACTTTGAATACTCCACATGGATTTGGAAAGCCACATGGTAAGGCAAGCGAGGCTTAACATCTGTGACGTCAAACTTGATAATCTTTGAGCCACTGGGTTCTAGAGCTCATAGAGAAGAGATTAAGGCATTCTTCTGTGAAGGACATGTCGGGAGTACCTCCAAAGCCGACATAGCATAAGGGGTTTGGCCTAGGTCCTTGACAATAGAGTAGTTTTGCGCGGCTCTAGCATTTGGATTATGGGTAGAGTGCTTGAGTACTCCTTTCGGAATACGAGGCTATGGCTCTAGTTTCTCAATCTGTAAAGTTGTCTTCGGGGGAGGAGGAGGAGATTCTAGACCAGGAATAATTTGTTTATAACTATAGTCTCGAGATCGAGTGGCTACATCAATTTTTGCATCGACCATATTGATACATAAACGGTCGCCATCTTGTGACTGTTGGTTTTGACTTCCACCAGCCGCATTTCCGGCGTTTGAGGAGCTCGAGGATAAGTGTTGATTATGTGGGATTGGATTCGTTAGCATGACGGGAGATTGAGCTAAAATACTCACACCTTCTGTTAGTTTGGGGCACAAATGGGTAAGGCAATCATCTGTGCAATGCTTTCAGGGAAACTTCACCTTACGTTTTTCTCATTTTCCCTCTCTAGCACTATTACTCATCTTCTCATTATTATCCTTGGATTTATTACCATTTTTCCCACCCTTACAGTTATTACGTCCTTTCTTCTTATTCCCTCCTAGTGGTTGTCTACCATTTGGGTTGGTAGACGATTGCACCGAGTGTACATCCACTGACTAAGTGGGATTGGAAGACACAAATGAGGCTGGTCCTCCTACAGACCAACTTAAAGACAACTCTTGTAACTGGTTCGTCACCGAGTCTGCAAACTTTACATTAGTGGAACCTACAATGCCATCGGCATGAGGTCTGAGATTTTGTCTAGGGTCGTAAGTAGATCGTGGTGCATCAGGAAGGAGGTGGTATAGCATCCCAGACTGAGCATATATCAAATCTAACTTTTGGGCACTAAAGATAGCTTATTCCTCATTGGTAACCCCGGAAGTAGCAACATCCTTCGAGATATGAGAATGTAAGGACTTAAGAAACCATTCTAAAAGAAAGGTTGGGGGTATAGGGGTCTTAATCAAGCTCTTCCATCTACTCCACTCCTGGATATGGTCCAAGATATGAGTGGCGGTATCCAGACATAAAGTAGACAACAACTCTAAACCAACATCATAACGAATGGGAAACTGGAAGTGGTTAAGAAAGACCATCACCAACTAACTAAAAGTCCCATATGCCCCTATCGGTAGCTCAATATACCATTTCACAACAACTCTGATAAGGGCGCGTTGAAATAATCTCAAACGAGTAGAATCGTCATTAAGGGAGTTTGACGAGCACAAAAGAAAGGTAGTGACATGATCAGCAGATTCCTCTCCATTCTTACCCTCAAACTTTGGGATGTTTGAAGGAAGTTTGGTGGGGACTGGGGTCCATGTAGGATGATGACTCACAGGGGCATTCATTAACTTAGAAAAATATGGCAGATTAAGCGTGGCCAGAAAAGGGAGATGAGGTTGCGACATCTGGCCCCAACCTCTCGGGAAAGATTGTGCTTGTGGATTCAGAGGTCATCCAGGGTTTTGGTAAATACCATGGCCTTGCCCAACATTATAAGGCCCTCCTCTGGGATGATTCATATAAAGTGGGTTGGACATCATTCCAACTGGAATGTTCTGTTGAGGGTTATAGAAACTGCCCCTAGCCGGATTAGATCCAGGCTGGGAGTTTCCCAAAGTGTGAAACTGACCTCCCCCAGGTTGGAAACTGGAGGATAGAGGCAGATTCATCATGCCAAATGTATTGGTCAGAATCTGCGCCAAGGAGGTAGGATTGTAGGATAAAACTTGAGTTGAAACTTGTCCGCCAGGTTTACTATTCCACCCAGAAGTAGGAGGATTGGACCCAGGGTTAAAAGTAGGCATACCTCCCATATTAGGAGTTATTTGAGGGATTTGAGATCCACCAAATGAAAAAGGATTGTACAAAGGTGTGATGTCCCCAAGCCCAATGTTAGCATTAGGGCCAACAGCTAGGATGGAGTTTGAAAACTGCGATGTGAAGTTAGGCATACCATAAGAAAATGGTCTAGAAGCCATAGAGATGGACTGAGCATTATAGCCCGGTGAGTGGCCAAGAGACCAGAAGGGGTTCGAGGCGGTAGCATGAGAATTATTTATAGGCCAGGCCATAGTAATGATAGGTTCCTCCAGTACTACAACCATGGAGGTTGCAGGAGTCAAAGGGGTGTCATTAACTACAGTGGGCATGGGAGTCGAAGGGCTCCTAGAATTCTGAAGACCGGGTTCAGTACACATCCCTGTAGAATCACAAGTCTGAGTGGTGGACGTGTGTGTACAACGTGTAATGACTCTACGCCTTTTAGAAGGTAAGGACACGAAATCTGGTGGTAACTGTAACAAGCAACGGGACCGGCGGGGCGACTGGTCCAACTCCACGATGACTTAAGACTCTAAAGATAAAAAAATATATCCAAAGATCAACTAGTAAGAAAAGAGCACACCAAAAGTCAAACGGCCAAAATGCATGCAAATGGGCTAAAGTGTTTGAGTGGCCTTGCTCCCTAAAGAAGGTATGTCTCCTCCAAGAGGGACTTGAGACTCCCCGCTAAATATCGGAGGTAACATAATCAATTATAGGGGCCCTCGTGGGCTTAACAACCAGTCGATCAGATCCGCCTGGAGAGGTAATCCTCCATAAAGGTTGTGTGTTGTCTGACCCCTATCTGACCTAGGGTACCTGTAGAATAACCCCTGCAAGTAACCTATGAGATACCTAAGTCAAGCAACTAATAAACCAATGTATAATCAATGCACAGGCGAGCAATCATAAGTCCGGATCACCGTATGGGCAGGGTAGAAAATCCCGAAACCTTGAAAGTACCGCCTCTCACGAAGGTATGGGCACTAGAAAGATCCCCAAATACAAATAAATACACAGAAATATCTCTGACGCTAGGAAAGTATTCGGGGGATATCCCTTCAACCAACTTCATCTGACCTCGTGATTAACTCCAGTGTGAGTAGGGCCTCCTGATCTTACCAATTATACAATGGATTTCTCCACTCTCTGACTGAGACACATATGTTGATTTAATTGCCTTGGAGAAGTTTACTCAAAAAATCCTATTCCAAGGCACTAAATCCTAGACTAGTTTGTGCACCCTAGAAAATAAAATTGTTACGGATAAATTTTAAATTATAGCGTCGATTTTATGGCTGTGATTACTCAAAAAGATATATGGTAATGAAACCAATTGTTTTATGACTCTGGAAGTAAATATGAAGATAATGGAAGGTCTTAACTTTAAATTTTCATGAATGATATGCTCCTAAAAAATGATGCAATTTTCAAATTCAAACCTACGATTCAGAGGTAAAGATGCAATCTTTCACTGTATGTACCAAGCTAATGATAAAAATTTGAAAGACAAAAAATGCCAACCAATGCAAAATGCCTATTTTTTTTTTGTATTTTCAATATATTAAAACTGAAAATGCATGGACTAAAAAGTAACTTGATATATAAACCTACTGTGTCTAGAAGAAAGACAACTCAAGCAGGATATCAAGCAACAAAGCACCCAACCCAATGTACAAGGACAATCAAAATGAAAAGATGAAGAAAAAAAATTCGCCCAAAAATTCAACAAAAAGAGGGTTTCCTGTCATCCCATAAGCACTCAACAAGCACTACAGAGACCTAAGAAGGATCAACAAGCATAAAATCCCACCCAGCAAACACCAAACCAAGCAAAAAGGCAAGGAAAAAGGGTGTACGCGACTTTTTGGGCAAACAATGCATATATACACAGCTTGCAATGAGACAACACGCGTGTGTACCTGACTGTCAAGCAAAAGGGCATGTTTATGCCTTGAAACAAGGCCAGGTAAGGGGAAAAGGATGAAAAATTAGGCCCAGCGTGAACAGGAGTTTTCAAGCAATGACACGACAAGAAACACAATAGAAATGAGAGAAATGTAAAGAGAAAAGTACTTCAAGCCCTAAGAAAGAAGATTCTTCCTTAGTATGGTCGCCAATTCTGTTACAAGGAAAAACTCTCTATGGCTAGGGTGAACCACAACAGACAGGACTTTAGAAATCGACTCAATTCCAACATATGCTATATAAACTAATGTGCAAAAGAGTTAAGAAAGAGGCCTACCTCGTCCAAACGTTTGATGATGTCCACTGTTGAGCACTTCGACCCAAAACTTTATACCTACAACATGTTCTCAATGAACAAGAAAAGCATGCATATAGTGATTATATAACAGGTTAGAACATTAGATAGCATAATCCATTAATATTCAAAACAAACATGTTGTAATGATCCCAAGCCAAATTCTTTCTTGGAATCACTAACTACTACTAATTTATTGAGTTATTAAGTGCATACAAGATTCATCAACACATGGAGATCACGATATATTCAAGATGTAGAAGCACAAGAAAAGATCTGACCTTTTTATTATGAGCAATGTAAGATCAATACAATAGATGGCCGATCTGGCATAAACCTCAAATGGTCGTACAAGCAATAGATATGAGCTGCTACAAAATGCTCCCGACAATACAAAACAAGCCTCCAAAGGCTGGATATACAATGAAGACTAAATCAAGCAGATCTGAGCCGTACTAATGCTCAACCTCCAAGATGGAAAGTGCTATGTCCTACTAGAATGCTGAAGCCCTGAATAATTCTGCCTTGCTACCAAAAGTGTCCAATCATCCCGAGAAATATGCCAAGTGATAGATCAGGCAACTGTAAGGAAAACCCAGATGTCCAAATTCCCAAATCCACTCTCAAACCCCGTAGATCTGAATTCTCCACTGAATGGTGTGCCCCACTGGATGACTGAAACCCTAGTTGTTCATCCCTGATGAAGGAGGCCTCCAAATGCTCTGAAACTCTCCAAGAATATAGATCGGGCTATGAGAATCCTGTGGGAGAAGTTTCGGGCTCAAATCTCAAGCAGATCTCTCTAGATCTGAGTTTTACTGAATCACGGGACGTCCCCTATGGCTCCACGACGTCCCAATCTGCAGAAAAATGTAGAATGATGATAACCCTCCAAAAAATCCCTCAAATTGATGGTCCTGCCCCTGCAAACAAAACCCAACTGTCAGAATGGCCCCAGGCCCTCAAGATAAGCTGGATCGAACCTCCCTCGATAAGTTGGCCCTAAGACTAAAATGGTGTGGAGGAGTCTTTCATCCCCGATACCAAGATGTGGAACAAGGTGAGTGGATATTTCACCACTGAGTTTCTCACAAGGGTTTGTACAACAAACCCCCAAACTGAATGCTCAAGAGCAATAGCAAATGCTAATCCAAAACCAAAATGAGTAATAGG
>ML780739.1:32561-58768 GCA_009831015.1 Picea engelmannii
GTTATCCTAGTTTGGTTCTCGTTCATTTTCTGTAGATTCTCATCAACTTTCTTCAAGGTTTCAGAGATTTCGGCCTATCCCCTTCTGTTGGTTTCCTGATACTCATCCAACTGTCGGACCAATGTGCTTTCTGTGCGGTTCATTTTTTGCTAGAACTTACCAAATTCGGCTACTAAGAGAGCCAATCCCTGAGGCTCATGGTCGTCTCCTAACCCTTCCATTTCTGCCTCTGTTTCACTGTTGTTTTTCTTCCTCGGACCCATACCAATTCCCCTGTACTTCTGCATGCACCAATCTCTCCACAGGTTTGGAGGATTGAGGCTTTGATACCACTGTAATGATCCCAAGCCAAATTCGTTCTTGGAATCACTAACTACTACTAATTTATTGAGTTATTAAGTGCATACAAGATTCATCAACACATGGAGATCACAATATATTCAAGATGTAGAAGCACAAGCAAAGATCTGACCTTTTTATTATGAGCAATGTAAGATCAATACAATAGATGGCTGATCTGGTATAAACCTCAAATGGTCGTACAAGCAATAGATATGAGCTGCTACAAAATGCTCCTAACAATACAAAACAAGCCTCCAAAGGCTGGATATACAATGAAGACTAAATCAAGCAGATCTGAGCCGTACTAATGCTCAACCTCCAAGATGGAAAGTGCCATGTCTTGCTAGAATGCCGAAGCCCTGAATAATTCTGCCCTGCTACCAAAAGCATCCAATCATCCCGAGAAATATGCTAAGTGATAGATCGGGCAACTGTAAGGAAAACCCAGATGTCCAAATTCCCAAATCCACTCTTAAATCCCGTAGATCTGAATTCTCCACTGAATGGTGTGCCCCACTGGATGACTGAAACCCTAGCTAGTTCGACCCTGATGAAGGAGGCCTCCAAATGCTCTGAAACTCTCCAAGAATATAGATCGGGCTATGAGAATCCTGTGGGAGAAGTTTCGGGATCAAATCTCAAGAAGATATCCCTAGATATGAGTTTTACTGAATCACGGGATGTCCCCTATGGCTCCACGACGTCCCAATCTGTAGAAAAATGTAGAATGATGAGAACCCTCCAGAAAATCCCTCAAACTGACGATCCTGCCCCTACAAACAAAACCCAACTGTCAGAATGGCCCCAGGCCCTTAGGATAAGCTGGATCGAACCTCCCTCGATAAGTTGGCCCTAAGACTAAAATGGTGTGGAGGAGTCTTTCATCCCCGATACCAAGATGTGGAACAAGGTGAGTGGATATTTCACCACTGAGTTGCTCACAAGGGTTTGTACATCAAACCCCCAAACTGAATGCTCAAGAGCAATAGCAAATGCTAATCCAAAACCAGAATGAGTAATAGGTGCACCCCATCCTCTTACTTATACTTTTCCTTCTAATTCTATGTTGAGTTAGGTTAACTCCCAGGGTTAATATTCTATTCTTCTGTTGAGTTATCTTTTACTCCTTTATCCTTTTCCTTTCTTAAGTCAACTTAAAAATATAACTTTTAACTTCTTGACTTCCCCCCCTTCAGCGTGAGACTATGACCTAGTGGGGGTGCCCAGGCCACTGAGTCTCCTCATCACCTCTCTAAGAGGTGGGGGACAGTACACATGCCCATGGATCATAATACATATATTTGCAATATATCAATTGGATGGGAAATGAGTATTTCTATGAATAAATGATCAGCAGAAGTGAAAACATTACAGACTTCTGTATCAACACGGTTTGAAACCAAGAAACCAAGTTCCTTCCAACTGGGCCTCCACCACTTCAATCCTCCACAAAAGGAAAGCTCATATAAGGGAGACAAAGAGGTTCTCCATCAATAAGGAAAGAGCTTGGGAGTTGAACATTGGATATACATTCTTTCTAGTCACTTTATCTATTGAAAGAGATTCAATGTATATCATAGTTGATTGGAGGACAACATTCTTTCTAGTTCTATCTTTATCTCTTTATCTCTTTCAACAGATAACAATAGAAGTCACTAGAAATGTATATAAGGTGACTAGAAAGAATGTTGTCTCCAGTCAACTCTTAGAAATGTATATAAAGTCAACATATAGCAACAGATAGCAACACTTTATCTCTTTATCTCTTATAATAACGACATATTTCGAAAACAAGCCGAAGGTGAGTAACATGATCCACTCTCTTTCGTGACTGAGCAGCAAGATCATCAAGGTAAGCTTCGACTTTGTGCTTAAGATAATGAAACGTGATATTCATGGCACGTTGAAAGGTTGCTCTGACGTTTTTAAGGCCGAAAGGCATCTTCCAATATGCAAAATTTCCCCAAGGAAAAATAAATGTCATCTTGTGTTGATCCTCAGGTTTAATTTGAATTTGATTATATCTTGAAAATCCATTCATAAAAGAAAATACTTCACTTCCTGCACACTCGTCAAGAATCTGATCGATGAAAGGTGTGGGGAAGTTGTCTTTCGGACAGGCCTTGTTCAGGTCAAGGAAATCCATACATACACGGATGGTTCCTTGTTTCTTATCTACGGGAACGGGGTTGGATACCCATTCAGTTAAAGGAACCAGGTAGATGAAGCCGCGTTAAGTAGCTTCTCTACCTCTGCCTTAATAGAAGGGGCCTTTCGAGGGTTGACAACTCTAATACGTTGTCGAACAGGTTTAGCATCTGGATAAGTTTTAATTTTGTGTTCGACAATACGAGGTTCAATCCCTGGCATCTTTTCATGGGACCAAGAAAATATGTCTCGGAATTTTTTGAAGAGCTCGATTTAGATCAGGATTTCTTCCGGCGAACAATCTGCACTGATATTTATGTTTTCAACCTTACTAGAGGTATGAGAGATGTCGATCTGGATGGTAGGAGAAATACTTGCCATATTTCCTTCGGCATAAATGTCGTGCGTATCAAGTGGAACTACGACGTGACCGACTATCTCACTCAAGGTAGATTGGAAGTTGTCTTGTTCGATTCTTTCAAGCTCTAGGAGAAAATAAGAACGGTGATGTATATCATCCCAAGGTTTGTCGGAACCATTCATGGCTTCGATGATGGGTTTGTCTGAAGACAAAGTCTCATCGAGGCAATCATGTGAACAAGACAATGAGGGGGCCCAGATGGGCCTAGACATGAGATCCTCCTCATCCTTCGGCGAGGAAACATGATCGAGATCGACGGAAGAGTCGAGAACAACTTGATACACAATCTTTGCCGCCGATAGTGACATGGCCATCCTAGCATGCGACTGTCATTCGTAAGACAAAGTCGGGGAAGGTAGGGTCCATGGATTATCAAAATAAGATGTGATGGAAGGAATGGACCTCCCAGTCAAGACGAGCCTACTGGACATGGCATAAACTTGATGGTTCAGTGTCGAGAAGTCGAAAGTACCCATAAGGGAAGAATACATTCCAACACCAACATTCTCGGTTGTCGACCGAGAATTGTCGATCACAAGGATCGACTGTCCAAGAGATGCATTAGGACTAGAGTACACAAAGGATAATTGATTGATTGTCACAATCTTCTCTTCATGAGGAAAACAAAGAGTACGGAAAACAAACGATATGACGACGATCATAGCATAATTCCAATTACAGCCTAGTAACAGGTTATAATCAAGAGATGCATCCACTACCATTACTTCCACCTCTACCGTCTTCCCACCTAATTGGACTGGAAAGGCAGGGAGAACACTGTGAGGGCGGAAGGAATGACCATCAAAAGCAGTTAACATGTTCGATGACTTGGAAAGGGTCGGAGAACCGAGAGATTTCCAACAAACCAAGGACATCACACACATTGCAGTGCCTTCATCAACAGCCACACGTTTGATGGTATACTTTGAATACTCCACATGGATTTGGAAAACCACATGGTAAGGCAAGTAAGGCTTAAAATCTATGACGTCAAACTTGATAAGCTTTGAGCCACTACGTTCTAGAGCTCCTAGAGCAGAGAGTAAGGCATTCCTCTGTGAAGGAAACATCTGGAGTACCTCCAAAGCTGACATAGCACAAGGGGTTTGGCCCAGGTCCTCAACAATAGAGTAGTTTTGGGTGGCTCTAGCATTTGGATTATTGGTAGAGTGCTTGAGTACTCCTTTCAGAATACGAGGTTGTGACTCTGGTTTCTCAATTTGTAAAGTCGTCTTCAGGGGAGGAGGAGGAGATTCTAGACCAGGAATAGTTTGTTTAGAACTATAGTCTCGAGATCGAGTGGCTACATCAATTTTTGCATGGACCATATTGATACATAAACAATCGCTATCTTGCAACTGTTGGTTTTGACCTCCACCAGCCGCATTTCTAGCATTTGAGGAGCTCGAAGCTAAGTGTTGATTATGTGGGAATGGATTCGTCAGCACGATGGGCGATTGATCTAAAAGCCTCACAACTTCTACAAGTTTGGGGCACAAATGGGTAAGGTGATCATCTGTGCAAAGCTTATAGGGAAACTTTACCTTACGTTTTTCTTGTTTTCCCTCTTTATCACTATTACCCATCTTCTCATTATTATCCTTGGATTTATTACCATTTTTTCCACCCTTACGGTTATTACGTCCTTTCTTCTTATTCCTTCCCGGTGACTGGCTACCATTCAGGTTGGTTGACGATTGCACTGAGTGTACATCCACCGATTGAGTGGGATTGAAATACACAGACGAGGCTGGTCCTCCTATAGACTATCTTAAAGACAACTCTTTTAATTGGTTCGTCACTGAGTCTGCAGACTTTACATTGGTGGAACCTACAATGCCATCGGCATGAGGTCCAAGAATTTGTCTAAGGTCGTAAGTAGACCGTGGTGCGTTAGGAAGGAGGTGGTATAGCATCCCAGACTGAGCATATATCAAATCTAATTGTTGGGCTCTAAATATATCTTCTTCCTCAGTGGTAACCCCGGAGGTAGCAATGTCCTTCGAGATAGGAGCTTGTAAGGACTTAAGAAACCATTCTAAAAGAAAGGATGGGGGTATAGGGGTCTTAATCAACCTCTTCTGTCTATGCCACTCCTGAATATGGTCTGAGATATGATTGGCAGTATCCTGGAGTAAAGTAGACAACAACTCTAAACCAACATCATAACGAATGGGGAACTGGAAGTGGTTAAGAAAGACCATCACCAACTGACTAAAAGTCCCATATGCCCCTCTTGGTTGCTCAATATACCATTTCACAACAACTCTAATAAGGGTGCGTTGAAATAATCTCAAACGAATAGAATCATCATTAAGGGAGTTTGACGAGCACCAAAGGTGAAAGGAAGTGACGTGATCACCAGGGTCCTCTCCATTATTACCCTCAAACTTTGGGATGTCTGAAGGAAGTTTGGTGGGGACCGAGCCATGTAGGATCGTTTCTCACAAGGTCATTCATTAACTTAGACAAATCTGGCAGATTAATCGTGGCCAGAAAAGGGAGACGAGGTTGCGACATCTGGCCCCAACCTCCCGGGAAAGATTGCGCTTGTGGATTCAGAGGCCATTCAGGGTTCTTGTAAACACCATGGCCCTGTCCGACATTATAAGCCCCTCCTCTGGACTGATTCATATAAGGTGGGTTGGGCATCATTCTAGCTGGAATGTTCTATTGAGGGTTATAGAAATTGCCCCCAGCTGGATTAGATCCAGGTTGGGGGTTTCCAAAAGTGTGAAATTGACCTCTCCCAGGTTGGAAACCGGAGGATAGAGGCAGATTCATCATGCCAAATTTATTGGTCAGAATCTGCGCCAAGGAGGTAGGATTGTAGGACAAAACTTGAGTCAAAACTTATCCGCCAGGTTGACTATTCCACCCAAAAGTAGGAGGATTGGACCCAAGGTTAAAAGCAGGCATACCTCCCATATTAGGAGTCATTTGAGGGATTTGAGATCCACCAAATGAAAAAGGAGTGTACGGAGGTGTGCTACCCCCAAGCCTAATGCTAGCATTAGGGCCAACAGCTGGGATGGAGTTTGAAAACTGCGATGTGAAGTTAGGCATCCCATAAGAAAATGGAGTAGAAGCCATAGGGATGGACTGAACATTGTAGCCTGGTCATTGGCCAAGAGACCTGAAGGGGTTTGAGGCGGTAGCATGAGCATTAAATATAGGCTGGGCCATAGTAATGATAGGTGCCTCCGGTACTACAACCATGGAGGTTGCAGGAGTCGAAGGGGTTGAAGGGCTCCCAGAATTATGAAGACCAGGTTCAATACTCATCCTGGTAGAATCACAAGTCTGAGCAGTGGACGTGTTTGTACCACGTGTAATGACTCTATTCCTTTTAGAAGGCAAGGACACAAAATATGGTGGTAACTGTAACAAGCGACAGGACCGGCGGGGAAGCTGGTCCGAATCCATGATGACTTAAGACTCTAAAGATAAAAAATATATCCAAAGGTCAACTAGTAAGCAAAGAGCACACCAAAAGTCCAACGACCAAAATGCATGCAAACGGTCTAAAGTGGCTAAGTGGCTTCCCTCCCTAAAGAAGGTATGTCTCGTCCAAGAGGGACTTGAGACTCTTCACTAAAGATCGGAGGTAATAAAATCAGTTATAGGGGCCCTCGTGGGATTAACAACCAGTTGATCAGATCCCCCCAGAGAGGTAATCCTCCATAAAGGTTGTGTGTTGTCCGATGCCTTTTCTGACCCAGGGTACCTGCAGGATAACCCTTGCAAGTAACCTATGAGATACCTAAGTCAAGCAACTAATAAACAAATGTATAACCGATGCACAGGCGAGTAGTCGTAAGTCCGGATCATCGTATGGGCAGGGTAGCAAAGCTCGAAACCTTGAAAGTATCGCCTCTCATGGAGGTATGGGCACTAGCAAGATCACCAAATACAAATAAATCCACACAAATATGTCTGACACTAGGCGAGTATCTAGGGGATATCCCTTCAACCAACTTCATGTGACCTCGTGATTAACTCCAGCGTGAGCGGAGCTTCCTGATCTTACCAATTATACAATGGATTTCTCCACTCCCTGACTCAGACATATATGTTGATTTAATTGCCTTGGAGAAGTTTACTCACAAAATCCTATTCCAAGGCACTAAATTCTAGACTAGTTTGTGCACCCTAGAAAATAAAATCGTTACTAATAAATTTAAAATTATAGCATTGATTTTATGGTCGTGATTACTCAAAAAGGTATATGGTAATGAGACCAATGGTGTTATGACTCTGCAAGAAAGTAAATATGAAGATAATGCAAAGTCCTAACTTTAACTTTTGATGAATGATATGCTCCTAAAAAATGATGCAATTTCCAAATTCAAATCTGCGTTTCAGAAGTAAAGATGCAATCTTTCACTGTATGTACTAAGCTAATGATAAAAATTTGAAAGACAAAAAATGCCAAGCAATGAAAAATGACTATTTTTTTTTGTATTTTCAATATATTAAAACTGAAAAATGCATGGACTGAAAAGTAACTTGATATATAAACCTACTGTGTATAAAAGAAAGACAACTCAAGAAGGATATCAAGCAGCAAAGCACCTAGCCCAATGTGCAAGGACAATCAAAATGAAAAGATGAAGAGAAAAACTTCGCCCAAAAATTCAACAAAAAGAGGGTTTCCTGTCATCCCACAGGCACTCAACAGGCACTACAAAGACCTAATAAGGCCCAACAAGAATAAAATTCCACCCAACAAATACCAGACCAAGTAAAAAGGCAAGGAAAAAGGGTGTACGCGACTGTTTGGGCAAACGGTGCATATATACACAGCTTGCAGTGAGACATCACGCGTGTGTATGTGACTGTCAAGAAAAATGGCACGTATATGCTTTGAAACAAGGCCAGGCAAGGGAAAAAGTATGAAAACTCAGACCCAGAGTGAACAGGAGCTGTTAAGAAATGACACGACAAGAACCACAATAGAAACAAGAGCAATCTAAGGAGAAAAGTACTTCAAACCCTGAGAAAGAAGATTCTTCCCCAGTATGGTTGCCAATTTTGTTACAAGGAAAATCTCTCTATGGCTAGGGTGAACCACAACAGACAGGAGTGACTGTAGAAATTGATTGAATTCCAACATATGCTATATAAACTAATGTGCAAAAGAGGTAAGAAAGAGGCCTACCTCGTCCAAACATTTGATGATGTCCATCGTCGAGCACTTCGACCCAAAACTTTATACCTACAACAAGTTGTCAACAAACAAGCAAAGCAAGCATATAGTGATAATATAACATGTTAGCACATTAGATAGCATAATCCATTAATATTCAAAACAAACATGCCCATGGATCATAATACATATATTTGCAAGATATCAATTGGACGGGAAAGGACTATTTCTATTAATAAATGATCAACAGAAATGAAAACATTACACACTTTTGTATCAACATTGTTCAGAACCAAGAAACCGAGTTCCTTCCAACTAGGCCTCCACCACTTCAATCCTCCACAAAAGGCAAGCTCATATAAGGGAGACAAAGAAGTTCTCCATCAATAAGGGAAGCGATTGAGAGTTGAACACTGTATATACATTCTTTCTAGTCACTTTATCTATTGAAAGAGATTCAATGTATATCAGAGTTGATTGGAGGACAACATTCTTTCTAGTTTTATCTTTATCTCTTTATCTCTTTCAACAGATAGCAACAGAAGTCACTAGAAATGTATATAAAGTGACTAGAAAGAATGTTGTCCTCTAGTCAACTCTTATCAATGTATATAAAGTCAACATATAACAACAGATAGCAACACTTTATCTCTTTATCTCCTATAATAACGGCATCTTTTGAAAACAAGCCGAAGGTGGGTAACGTGATCGACTATGTGCTTAAGATCATGAAAAGTGAAAGTCATGGTATGTTGAAAGGTTGCTCTGGCATTTTTAAGGCCGAAAGGCATCTTCTGGTATGAAAAAGTTCCCCAAGGACAAATAAATGTCATCTTGTGTTGATCCTCAGGTTTAATTTGAATTTGATTATATCCTGAAAATGCGTCCATAAAAGAAAATACTTCACTTCCCGCACACTCATCGAGAATCTGATCGATGAAAGGTGTGGGGAAGTTGTCTTTCGGATAGGCCTTGTTCAAGTCACGAAAATCCATACATACATGGATGGTTCCTTGCTTCTTATCTACGAGAACGGGGTTGGATACCCATTCAGTTAAAGGAAGCGGGTAGATGACGCCAGCGTTAAGTAGCTTCTCTACCTCTCCCTTAATAGCAGGGGCTTTTCGAGGGTTGACATCTCTATGAAGTTGTCGAACATGTTTAGCATCTGGATAAGTTTTAATTTCGTGTTCGAAAATATGAGGGTCGATCCCTGACATCTCTTCATGGGACCAAGCAAATACGTCTCGAAATTCCTTGAAGAGATCGGTGTAGATCAGGATTTCTTCTAGCGAATAGTTTGCACCGATATTTATGTTTTCAACTTTACTAGGGGTATGAGAGATGTCGATCTGGATGGTAGGAGAAATACTCGCCATATTTCCTTCGGCATAAATGTCGTGCGTATCAAGTGGAACTACGACGTGACCGACTATCTCACTCAAGGTAGATCGAAAGTCGTCTTATTCGATTCTTTCAAGATATGTGAGAAAATAGGAACGGTGATGCATATCATCCCAAGGTTTGTCAGAACAATTCATGGCTTCGTCCGAAGGCAAAGTATCATTGAGGAAATCATGTGAACAAGACAACGAGGTGGCCCACACGGGCCTAGACAAGAGATCCTCCTTGTCCGTCGGCGAGGGAACGGGATCGACGAAAGAGTTGAGAATAGCTTGATACGCAATCTCTGCTACTGTTAGTGGCATGGCCATCCAATCATGTGACTGTCATTCGCAAGACAAAGTCAGGGAAGGTAGGGTCCACGGATCATCAAAATAAGATGTGTAGAAAGGAATGGACCTCCCAATCAAGACGGGCCTACTGGACATGGCGTAAACTTGATGGTTCGGTGTCGAGAAGTTGAAAGTACTCATAAGGGAAGAATACATTCCAACACTGACATTCTCGGTTGCCAGCCAAGAATTGTCGATAACAGGGATCAACTCTCCAAGAGATGCATTAGGACTAGAGTATGCAAAGGATAACTGATCGATCATCACAATCTTTCCTTCATGAGTAAAACAAAGAGTGAGGAAAATAGACGATAGGACAACGATCATAGCATAAGTCCAGTTGCGGCCTAGTAACAGGTTATAATCAAGAGGTGCATCCACTACCTCTACTTCCACCTCTACCGTCTTCCCACTTAACTGGACCAGAAAGGCAAGTAGAATACCATGAGGGCGGAAAGAATGACTGTCAAAAGAAGTCAACATGTTCGATGACTTGGAAAGGGTCGGAGAACCGAGTGCTTTCCAACAAACCAGGGACATCACACATGTAGCAGCGCCTTCATCAACAACCGCACATTTGATGGTATACTTTGAATACTCCACATGGATTTGGAAAGCCACATGGTAAGGCAAGTGAGGCTTAACATCTGTGATTTCAAACTTGATAAGCTTTGAGCCATTGGTTTCTAGATCTCGTAGAGAAGAGAGTAAGGCATTCTTCTGTGAAGGACACGTTTGGAGTACCTCCAAAGCCGACATAGCACAAAGGGTTTGGCCCAGGTCCTCAACAATAGAGTAGTTTTGGGTGGCTCTAGCATTTGCATTATTGGTAGATTTCTTGATTACTTATTTCAGAATATGAGGCTGTGGCTCTAGTTTCTCAATCTGTAAAGTCGTCTTTAGGGGAGGAGGAGGATATTCTAGACCATGAATTGTTTGTTTAGAACTATAGTCTCGAGATTGATTGGATACATCAATTTTTGCATCGACCATATTGATACATAAATGGTTGCCATCTATCGACTGTTGGTTTTGACCTCCACCAGCCGCATTTCTGGCGTTTGAGGAGCTCGAGGCTAAGTGTTGATTATGTGGGAATGGATTCGTTAGCACGACGAGCAATTGAGCTAAATGCCTCACACCTTCTGCAAGTTTGGGGCACAAATGGGTAAGGTGATCATCTGGGCAAAGCTTACAAGGAAACTTCACCTTACGTTTTTCTCATTTTCCCTCTCTAGCACTATTACTCGTCTTCTCATTATTATCCTTGGATTTATTACCATTTTTCCCACCCTTACGGTTATTATGTCCTTTCTTCTTATTCCCTCCTGGTGGCTGGCTACCATTTGGGTTGGTCGATGATTGCACTGAGTGTACATTCGTCGACTAAGTGGGATTGGAAGACACATATGAGACTCATCCTCCTACAGACTGTCTTAAAGACAACTATTTTAACTGGTTCGTCACCGAGTCTGCGGACTTTACATTGGCGGAACCTGCCATCAGCATGAGGTCCGTGCTTTTGTCTAGGGTCATAAGTATACCATCTTGCATCAGGAAGGAGGTGGTATAGCATCCCAGACCGAGCATATATCAAATCTAATTGTTGGGCTCTAAAGATAGCTTCTTCCTCAGTGGTAACCCTGGAACTATCTAAAGACCAACTAGTAAGAAAAGAGCACACCAAAATTCAAACGGCCAAAATACATGCAAACGGGCTTAAGTGGCTGAGTGGCCTCCCTCCCTAAAGAAGGTATGTCTCCTCCAAGAGGGACTTGAGACTCCCTGCTAAAGATCAGAGGTAACATAATCAGTTATAGGGGCCCTCGTGGGATTAACAACTAGTCGATCAAATCCCCCCGGTGAGGTAATCCTCCATAAAGGTTGTGTGTTGTCTGACCCCTATCTGACCCAGGGTACCTACAGAATAACCCCTACAAGTAACCTATGAGATACCTAAGTCAAGCAACTAATAAACCAATGTATAACCGATGCACATGCGAGTAGTCATAAGTCTGGATCACCGTATGGTAAGGGTAGCAAATCCCGAAACCTTGAAAGTATCGCCTCTCACGGAGGTATGGGCACTAGCAAGATCCCCAAATATGAATAAATCCACAGAAATATCTCTGACGCTAGGTGAGTATTCAGGGAATATCCCTTCAACTAACTTCACTTGACCTCGTGATTAACTCCGGTGTGAGCGGAGCCTCCTAATCTTACCAATTATACAATGGATTTCTCCACTCCCTGACTAAGACACATATGTTGATTTAATTTCCTTGGGGAAGTTTACTCACAAAATCCTATTCCAAGGTACTAAATCTTAGACTAGTTTGTGCACCCTGGAAAATAAAATCGTTACTAATAAATTTTAAATTATAGTGTTGATTTTATGGCCGTGATTACTCAAAAAGGTATATGGTAATGAAACCAATGGTGTTATGACTCTGCAAGAAAGTAAATATGAAGATAATCCAAAGTCCTAACTTTAACTTTTGATGAATGATATGCTCCTAAAAAATGATGCAATTTCCAAATTCAAATCTACAATTTAGAAGTAAAGATGCAATCTTTCACTGTATGTACTAAGCTAATGATAAAAATTCGAAGACAAAAAATACCAAGCAATGCAAAATGCCTATTTTTTTTTTGTATTTTCAATATATTAAAACTGAAAATGCATGGACTGAAAAGTAACTTGATATATAAACCTATTGTGTATAGAATAAAGACAACTCAAGTAGGATATCAAGCAGTAAAGCACCCAACCCAATGTACAAGGACAATAAAAATGAAAAGATGAAGAGAAAAACTTCGCCCAGAAATTCAACAAAAAAAGAGTTTCTTGTCATCCCACAAGCACTCAATAGGCACTACAGAGACCTAAGAAGGCTCAAAAAGCATAAAATCCCACCCAACAAAAACCAAACCAAGAAAAAAGGAAAGGAAAAAGGTTGTACGTGACTGTTTGGGCAAACAATGCATATATACACAGCTTGCAGTGAGACAACACGCGTGTGTATGCGACTGTCAAGCAAAAGGGCGTGAATATGATTTGAAACAAGGCCAAGCAAGGGAAAAAGGCTGAAAACTCAGAGCCAGAGTGAACAAGAGTTGTCAAGCAATGACACGACAAGAACCACAATAGAAACGAGAGCAAACTAAGGAGAAAAGTACTTCAAACCCTAAGAAAGAAGATTTTTCCCCAGTATGGTCACCAATTCTATTACAAGGAAAATCTCTCTATGGCTAGGGTGAACCACAATAGATAGGAGTGACTGTAGAAATTGACTCAATTACAACATATGGTATATAAACTAATGTGCAAAAGAGGTAAGAAAGAGGCCTACCTCATCCAAACATTTGATGATGTCCACCGTTGAGCACTTCAACCCAAAACTTTATACCTACAACAAGTTCTCAACAAACAAGCAAAGCATGCATATAGTGATAATATAACAGGTTAGCACATTAGATAGCATAATCCATTAATATTCAAAACAATCATGCCCATGGATCATAATACATATATTTGCAAGATATCAATTGGATGGGAAAGGAGTATTTCTATTAATAAATGATCAGCAGAAGTGAAAACATTACAGACTTCTGTATCAGCACGGTTCAGAACTGAGAAACTGAGTTCCTTCCAACTGGGCCTCCACCACTTCTATCCTCCACAAAAGGCAAGCTCATATAAGGGAGACAAAGAGTTTCTCCAACAATAAGGGAAGATCCTGGGAGTTGAACACTAGATATACATTCTTTCTAGTCACTTTATCTATTGAAAGAGATTCAATGTATATCCGAGTTGATTGGAGGACAACATTCTTTCTAGTTCTATCTTTATCTCTTTCAACAGATAACAACAGAAGTCACTAGAAATGTATATAAAGTGACTGGAAAGAATGTTGTCCTCCAGTCAACTCTTAGCATTGTATATAAATTCAACAGATAGCAACATATAATAACACTTTATCTCTTTATCTCCTATAATAACGACATCTTTCAAAAACAAGCCGAAGGTGAGTAACATGATCGACTATGTGCTTAAGATCATGAAAAGTGAAAGTCATGGCATGTTGAAAGGTTGCTCCGACGTTTTTAAGGCCGAAAGGCATCTTTCGGTATGCTAAAGTTCCCCAAGGACAAATAAATGTCGTCTTGTGTTGATCCTCGGGTTTAATCTGAATTTGATTATATCCTGAAAATGCATCCATAAAAGAAAATACTTTGCTTCCTACACACTCGTCGAGAATCTGATCGATGAAAGGTGTGGGGAAGTTGTCTTTCGGACAGGCCTTGTTCAGGTCACAGAAATCCATACATACATGGATGGTTCCTTGCTTCTTATCTATGGGAACAGGGTTGGATACCCATTCAGTTAAAGGAAGCGGGTAGATGAAGCCAACGTTAAGTAGCTTCTCTACCTCTACCTTAATAGCAGGGGCCTTTCGAGGGTTGACAACTCTAAGATGTTGCTGAACAGGTTTAGTATCCGAATAAGTTTTAATTTCATGTTCAACAATACGAAGGTCTATCCCTGACATCTCTTCATGGGACCAAGCAAATATGTCTTAGAATTCCTTGAAGAGCTCGGTGTAGATCAGGATTTCTTCTTGCGAACAATTTGCACCGATATTTACGTTTTCAACCTTACCAGGGGTACGAGAGATGTTGATCTGGATAGTAGGAGAAATACTCACCATATTTCCTTCGGCATAAATGTTGTGCGTATCAAGTGGAACTACGGTATGACCGACTATATCACTCAAGGTAGATCGAAAGTCATCTTGTTCGATTCTTTCAAGCTCTGTGAGAAAGTAAGAATGGTGATGCATATCATCCCAAGGTTTGTCGGAACCATTCATGGCTTTGATAATGGCTTCGTCCAAAGGAAAAGTCTCATCGAGGAAATCATGTGAACAAGACAACGAGGTGGCCCACATGGGCCTAGACACGAGATCCTCCTCGTCCGTCGGCGAGGGAACATGATCGGGATCAGTGAAAGAGTTGAGAACAACTTGATACGCAATATCTGTTGTCGATAGTGGCATGGCCATCCCAGCATGTGACTATCATTTGCAAGACAAAGTCGAGGAAGATAGTTTCCACGGATCATCAAAATAAGACGTGCAGAAAGGAATGGACCTCCCAGTCGACACAGGAGTACTGGACATGGCGTAAACTTGATGGTTTGGTGTCGAGAAGTCGAAAGTACCCATAAGGGAAGAATACATTCCAGCACCGACATTATTGATTGCCGATCGAGAATTGTCGATCATAAGGATCGATTTTCCAAGAGATGCATTAGGACTAGAGTACACAAAGGACAACTAATCAATTGTCACAATCTTCCCTTCATGAGGAAAACAAAGAGTGCGAAAAAAGGACGATACGAAACTGATCATAGCGTAAGTCTAATTGCGGCCTAGTAACAAGTTATAATTAAGAGGCGCATCCACTACCTCTACTTCCACCTCTACTGTCTTCCCACCTAACTGGACCAGAAAGGCAGGGAGAATACCATGAGGGAAAAAGGAATGAATGTCGAAAGTAGTCAACATGTTCGATGACTTGGGAAGGGTCGGAGAATCGAGAGCTTTCCAACAAACCAGGGACATCACACACGTAGCAGCATCTTCATCAAAAACCGCACGTTTGATAGCATACTTTGAATACTCCACATGGATTTGGAAAGCCACATGGTAAGGCATGCGAGGCTTAACATCTGTGATGTCAAACTTGATAAGGTTTGAGCCACTGGGTTCTAGAGTTCCTAGAGCAGAGAGTAAGGTGTTCGTCTGTGAAGGACACGTCTGGAGTACCTCGAAAGCCGACATAGCACAAGGGGTATGGCCTAAGTCCTCAACAATAGAGTAGTTTTGGGCGGCTCTAGCATTTGGATTATGGGTAGAGCGCTTGAGTACTCCTTTCGAAATACGAGGTTGTGGCTCTGGTTTCTCAATCTGTAAAGTCGTCTTCGGGGGAGGAGGAGGAGATTCTAGACCAGGAATAGTTTGTTTAGAACTATAGTCTCGAGATCGAGTGGCTACATCAATTTTTGCATCGACCATATTGATACATAAACGGTCACCATCTTGCGACTGCTGGTTTTGACCTCCACCAACTGCATTTTCGGCATTTGAGGAGCTCAAGGCTAAGTGTTGATTATGTGGGAATGGATTCGTTAGCACGGTGGACGATTGAGCTAAAATCCTCGCAACTTTTGCAAGTTTGTGGCACAAATGGGTAAGGTGATCATCTGTGCAAAGCTTACAGGGAAACATCACCTTACTTTTTCCTCATTTTCCCTCTCTAGCACTATTACCCGTCTTCTTATTATTATCCTTGGATTTATTACCTTTTTTCCCACCCTTGTGGTTATTACGTCCTTTCTTCTTATTCCCTCCTGGTGGCTGGCTACCATTCGGGTTGGTCGATGATTGCACTGAGTGTACATCCGTCGACTGAGTGGGATTGGAAGACACAGACGAGGCTGGTCCTCCTACAGACTGGCTTAAAGACAACTCTTTTAATTGGTTCGTCACCGAGTCTGCGGACTTTACATTGGCGGAACCTACAATGCCATCAGCATGAGGTCCGAGATTTTATCTAGGGTCGTAATTAGACCGTGGTGCGTTAGGAAGGAGGTGGTATAGCATCCCAGACTGAGCATATATCAAATCTAACTGTTGGGCTCTAAAGATAGCTCCTTCCTCAATGGTAACCTCTGAAGTAGCAACGTCCTTTGCGATAGGAGCGTTGAAGGACTTAAGAAACCATTCTAAAAGAAAGGCTGGGGGTATAGGGGTCTTGATCAACCTCTTTCGTCTACGCCACTCCTAGATATGGTCTAAGATATGAGTGGAAGTATCTTGGCGTAAAGTAAACAACAACTCTAAACCAACATCATAACGAATGGGCGACTGGAAGTGGTTAAGAAAGACCATCACCAACTGACTAAAAGTCCCATATGCCCCTCTTGGTAGTTCAATATACCATTTCACAACAACTCTGATAAGGGTGCATTGAAATAATCTCAAACAAATAGAATCGTCATTAAGGGAGTTTGACGAGCACCAAAGGTGAAAGGTAGTGACATGATCACCAGGGTCCTCTCCATTCTTACCCTCAAACTTTGGGATGTCTGAAGGAAGTTTGGTGGGGACCGGGGGCCATGTAGGATCGTGACTCATAGGGTCATTCATTAACTTATACAAATCTGGCAGATTAAGCGTGGCCAGAAAAGGGAGACGAGGTTGCGACATCTGGCCGCAATCTCCTGGGAAAGATTGCTCTTGTGGATTCAGAGGCCATCCAGGGTTCTGGTAAACACCATGGCCATGTCCAACATTATAAATCCCTCCTCCAGGATGATTCATATAAGGTGGGTTGGGCATCATTCCAGTTGGAATGTTTTGTTGAGGGTTATAGAAACTACCCCCAATCGGATTAGATCCAGGTTGGGGGTTTCCCAAAGTGTGAAACTGACCTCCCCCAGGTTGGAAACTGAAGGATAGAGGCGGATTCGTCATGCCAAGTGTATTGGTCAGAATTTGCGCTGAGGTAGGATTGTAGGACGGAACTTGAGTCGAAACTTGTCCGCCAGGTTGACTATTCCTCCTAGAAGTAGGAGGATTGGACCCAGGGTTAAAAGCAGACATACCTCACATATTAGGAGTCAATTAAGGGATTTGAGATCCACTAAATGAAAAAGGAGTGTACGGATGTGCGCTGCCTCAAAGCCCAATGTTAGCATTAGGGATAACAGCTAGGATGGAGTTCGAAAACTGAGATGTGAAGTTAGACATACCATAAGAAAATGGACTAGAAGCCATAGGGATGGACTGAACATTGTAGCCCAGTGAGTGGCCAAGAGACCCGAAGGGGTTTAAGGCGGTAGCATGAGCATTAACTATAGGCCAGGCCATAGTAATGATAGGTGCCTCTGGTACTACAACCATGGAGGTTGCAGGAGTCGAAGGGGTGCCATTAACTACAGTGGGTATGGGAGTCGAAGGGCTCCCAGAATTCTGAAGACCAGGTTCAGTACACATCCTTGTAGAATCACAAGTCTGAGCGGTGGACGTTTGTGTACCACGTGTAATGACTCAACGCCTTTTAGAAGGCAAGGACATGAAATCTGGTGGTAACTGTAACAAGCGACGGGACCGGCGGGGCGGCTAGTCCAACTCCACGATGGCTTAAGACTCTAAAGATAAAAAATATATCCAAAGGCCAACTAGTAAACAAAGAGCACACCAAAAGTCAAACGACCAAAATGCATGCAAACGGGCTAAAGTGGCTGAGTGGCCTCCCTCCCTAAAGAAGGTATGTCTCGTTCAAGCGGGACTTGAGACTCCCCACTAAAGATCGGAGGTAACATAATTAGTTATAGGGGCCCTCATGGGCTTAAAAACCAGTTGGTCAGATACCCCCGGAGAGTTAATTGTCCATAAAGGTTGTGTGTTGTCCGACCCCTATCTGACCCAGGGTACCTGCAGAATAACCCCTACAAGTAACCTATGAGATACCTAAGTCAAGCAACTAATAAACCAATGTATAGCCGATGCACAGGCGAGCAGTCATAAGTCCGGATCACCGTATGGGCAGGGTAGCAAAGCTCGAAACCTTGAAAGTATCACCTCTCACGGAGGTATGGGCACTAGCAAGATCCCCAAATATGAAAAAATCCACATAAATATCTCTAACGCTAGGCGAGTATCCGGGGGATATCCCTTCACCCAACTTCGCGCGACCTCGTGATTAACTCCAGTGTGAGCGGAGCCTCCTGATCTTACCAATTTTACAATGGATTTCTCCACTCCCTGACTCAGACACATATTTTGATTTAATTGCCTTGGAGAAGTTTACTCACAAAATCCTATTCCAAGGCACTAAATCCTAGACTAGTTTGTGCACCGTAGAAAATAAAATCGTTACTAATAAATTTTAAATTATAGCGTTGATTTTATGGCCGTGATTACTCAAAAAGGTATATGGTAATGAAACCAATGGTGTTATGACTCTTCAAGAAAGTAAATATGAAGATAATGCAAAGTCCTAACTTTAACTTTTGATGAATGATATGCTCCTAAAAAATGATGCAATTTCCAAATTCAAATCTACTATTCAAAAGTAAAGATGCAATCTTTCACTGTATGTACTAAGCTAATGATAAAAATTCGAAAGACAAAAAATGCCAAGCAATGCAAAATGCCTATTTTTTTTTTGTATTCTCAATATATTAAAACTGAAAATGCATGGACTGAAAAGTAACTTGATATATAAACCTACTGTGTATAGAAGAAAGACAACTCAAGCAGGATATCAAGCAGCAAAGCACCCAACCCAATGTATAAGGACAATAAAAATGAAAAGATGAAGAGAAAAACTTCGTCCAAAATTCAACAAAAAGAGGGTTTCTTGTCATCCCAAAGGCACTCAACAGACACTACAGAGATGTAAGAAGGCTCATCAAGCATAAAATCCCACCTAGAAAACACCAAACCAAGCAAAAAGGAAAGTAAAAAGGGTGTATGTGACTGTTTGGGCAAACCGTGTGTATATACACAGCTTGCAGTGATATAGCACACATGTGTACCCGATTGTCAAGCAAAAGGGTGTGTATATGCTTTGAAACAAGGCCAGGCAAGGGAAAAAGGCTGAAAACTCAGACCCAGAGTGAATAGGAGTTGTCAAGCAATGACATGACAAGAACCCCAATAGAAACGAGAGCAATCTAAGGAGAAAAATACTTCAAACCCTAAGAAAGAAGATTCTTCCCCAGTATGGTCGCCAATTCTGTTACAAGGAAAATCTCTCTATGGCTAGGGTGAACCACAACAGACAGGAGTGACTGTAGAAATCAACTCAATTCCAACATATGATATATAAACTAATGTGCAAAAGTGGTAAGAAAGAGGCCTACCTCGTCCAAACGTTTGATGATGTCCACCGTTGAGGACTTCGACCCAAAACTTTATACCTGCAACAAGTTCTCAACAAACAAGAAAAGCAAGCATATATTGATAATATAACATGTTAGCACATTAGATAGCATAATCCATTAATATTCAAAACAAACATGCACATGGATCATAATACATAGATTTGCAAGATATCATTTGGACAAGAAAGGAGTATTTCTATTAATAAATGATCAGCAGAAGTGAAAACATTACAGACTTTCGTATTAGCACGGTTCGGAACCGAGAAACCGAGTTCCTTCCAACTGGGCCTCCACCACTTCAATCCTCCACAAAAGGCAAGCTCATATAAAGTTGACAAAGAAGTTCTCCATCAATAAGGGAAGAGCTTGGGAGTTGAACAATGTATATACATTCTTTCTAGTCACTTTATCTATTGAAAGAGATTCAATGTATATCAGAGTTGATTGGAGGACAACATTCTTTCTAGTTCTATTTTTATCTTGGTATTTTTATTCTACTTTCCAATCAGACAATCAGATTTATTGAGACATTGAATAAATATTGCACAATAGCTTCTCGACACTATCAAGGCATCTAAAGAAGCTACTCATATTGAAGATTTAATCATTGTAATGCAGATTCTAGGGATGTAATTTACAAAATTGAATCAATGTAATGCAGAGTATGAGGGTTTCATAGAACTATAAGAATATTGATAATAATAGGTATAAGGAGAAGATGAACAAAGAACCAAAAACAGTGTATACCTAACTACAATAAAGGTAGAGTTCGAGGGAAAAAGAAACTAACTGATTTGTTTTTTAATAACCTTGTCTCTTTCGTTTCCTTACAACTTATCACTATCATGGGTTATGAACAAGGAAAGAATGAAGATGATGCTGGAACATGATGTATGGGAGAGTGAGAGTTAGGTGCAGTGAAGAAGATGAAGGTTAATGTCAGTGAGTATCTCATCTCCCAATTATGAAATGTTAAAGACACATCAATAATGACTACATTGGAGGCTGTTGTAGAAGAAAAATTGTTCAATGTATTAATGGATACAAAGAAAATTGAAAAATTACTCCTGGAAAAATATTGTCTTTAAAAATAACAACAATTATTCATTTAAATAATATTCAAACTTAAGCTTACACCATTTATTAAAAAACTTAATATACAATATCTAAATTGGCAAGAGTCTAAAAGATGCAAACATTCACCCTTTATTTTATTGGATATCAATAAGATATTGGAACAGTGATGACTTTTTTTGTATTTTGTAGTATGTTTCTCTGTATTACTATGAAATCCTCAAAATAGAGGTTTCTTTTAATAGAAAGATATGATATACTGAAAGATATGATATCCTAGGATAGCCCTTGAAGGTGATATTTTTTTTAGTGGAAGTGGACTCCCTACATATAGAAGCCAAGCCACAAGGGAGGTGGTGAGTTGTTAAAAGACAACTTCATGCATTCCCTGAAGCACACAATCCAAGCTTGCCTTTCATCAAGACCAGCTATGAAAAACAAAATCTGAGATTACGAGCTTCTTGTGCTTACACAAAAATGTTTACACATGAAATCTTGACACGGCTCAAATCCTAGGATTTGTCACGGTAAGGGAAACCACACCATGCAATGACTTAAACCAACGTTGCTGGAAGTGGGGTGTTTCAGCTAGAGTATGTCTTTTGATCAAGCCATTATACAATATAGAGTAAAACATTTTGCTATGTACAGGCTGTGTATCAAAAGATGGAGCAACTAAAGTTTCAGCTTATACAACCATCACGATCCGTTGATTTTCCAGGGTTGTTATTATTGTTAGAGACAGTTATAAGTTTATCAGATTCTACCTTTCCCTAGGTCAGAAACACTTTGGACTATATGTTCCAGACATATACGTTTCTGCGAGCTAGTCCTCACCATGCATGGCATTCAAACCAACATTGCTGGAATTGGATTATTTCGACTAGAGTGTTTACTCACAAGACTTGCTTCCGATGATGCTCTGAAGTTTTAGATTGGGCACAATATGCAATTGAGCTTTCAGGCACAAATTTTGTCCATTCCTTTTCTTTGGAAGCGATTTCCAAATCTGAAGCAGGTTGTGATCAGTGAAGGTCTCTGGTCATGTTTAAGTTCAACAGATAGCAACAGAAGTCACTTTCATTGCAAGATGTCAAGGAGGGAAGCTACACCATCGACTCTATCTCGGTCAAATTACACTTTGCAGATGGCCATGGTCTTTGAAACTAACAGAAGTTTTCTTTTGGAGGACATACCCATAATTTTAAGACTTCCGTTGCAAAAGAATCTGATTATGTTGATGACATGGAAGTGGATCAGAACACACTGAAAAAATCCTTAGTGCAGTTGATTTAGATTTTCTGAAAATACTGGTGAGAGTTCTAGATGGATCTATGTGAGATTTTGGTGATTAATATTTCCAATGATAAGCCATCTATTATAGAAGCAGTAGTTGTTCCTGCAATTTGTACATTTTTGCATGTTTCTATCCCAATGTTTCTCCTTGAGAATGTCATGACCAGACTGGCATATACAATTGAACTTGGCACTGTATAAAACGGTGCCACTTGAGCCAAAGGTGGTCATCTATGGAGGTTTTGGATGCTCCTAGTTGACTGTCACCTCTTTCTATTTTCTGTCAACCGAGAGTTGTTGAAACTGTGCCCAAACACCATGGCGAGAAGACAGTCTAGAAAAACATCTCACGAGGGCAATTCAGGCAACAACTCTGTTGCGATTGTCAAGTAAATGATCAGATTGGATTTTTCTAGCAGCCTTTGGGTCCAGATCTGATGGCATCATAAGAAAAGAGAGACTAGAAAAGTAGATCTCATGAAAACTCTGTTACAACTCTGTATTGTTGTCGGCCTCTGGATTTCTGTGGCGACTGTATGGCCACTGGTCCACCAGATTTGTGTTCTGGAGGCGATTTTTAAATGTAGAAATTTGCTACTGAAACCTAGAAAGCATATCTTTGACTCTGTCCCAAGAAAGCATATCTTTGAAACATACAAATAGATAAAGAAAGGCAGCTACGCTTATCCATTTGTTATAGGTGGATTGACACCTTTTGCCCACGGATTAAGGAAACGCTTTAAGACAATTTCATGGGCGTGCGTTTCGAATGTGCTGCGTACTGGAGGCAGAGGCATGTGCCTAGACAGACATGGGAGTGCGTTTTGAAGATGTGGTTTTAAATTTCTGGTCAATCTAGAAGTTTGATCCATTTTCTGAGTATTTGGGTTGGTTTAAAATAGGGTAAAACACCTAGGTTAAGGTTCTGAAATGCATGAAATTTTGATCCATGCTAAACTCAGACTATCTCTGAAAATATGACCGGAAATATGACCGGATTCAGGTCCATTTTTTACCTAAAAAGAAAAAAAAGTACTCCCAAATTAACTTACTCCAACAAACATATATCATGTCCCTAAACTGAAATATAGATTTTCTATCACACACAAAACAGAGATAAATAAATGATGTTGTCAAGAGACACTAAACTAATGGGGAAGCAAAAGCAATAAACACCAGTGGCGATGGGATACCCAGTCCCTTCCCATCATTGCAAGGTTGGACATGTGATCACTGAAATTGACGGAAAGAAAAATGGAGAAACTAAACTATTGAGATGATTTCAATGAGCCATTCCCATCATTGCAACGCTTGACATGTTATCACTGAAATTAACAGAAAAAAATCTGGACATAGGATTGCTGAAATGAAAGGACTAGGGAATTGAAGCCCCTCTATTATTGAGAGAGAGAATTGATCATTCTTTCCAGATTGAGGTTCCTATCCATTACATCAATAGAGCATTAAAGAATCGAACCAAACCCTTTTCGAAAAACTGAATAATTTTGACAGAATGAAAGGAAGGTCATGCATGAGATTTGGGATTGAGATAGACAAACATATATTTAAATTGCTCAAATTAATTTACAAAAATAAACTATGGTGTATGTGACAACAGAGGGCAAATGAAATAATAGTAAAAAGAACCTGGAAATAAAAGAACCCATTATTGAGAGATCCGTGGCCATTGAGCAGGTGAGCTGCCCTTTGTGGATGATTAAAATCCAATTGTCTCATCCTTTGACACATGCATACATAACACAATCGACTTCAAGGCACAGTCATAGACTCTGATTGAGACACTAGACAAAACACAAATTAAAACGCCCAACTAGACATACAGGGACATACGAGACCAGACGAAACCAGAGGAGGAAGCAAATGTAAAATTTCTGTAAGTTTGGATAATTCATATACTTCCTTTGAAGGGATACATTGGCCTCCCTCTCTCTTGAACAGTCGTTTAAGAGATGAGACAAAGACAAATCTCCTATCTCTTCAACAACTGAGTTCTTTTTTCAAAATTGGTCCATCACACCGCACCAAAAAAGATGGAAAATCCATAAGCACTCTAATGCTTTTCTTTTCTTCAATTTCAAATCATGTTTTTTTGTATTTTGGTTTTTTCTTCAATTTCGAATTATGTTTTTTATATTTTAGTTTATTGAGATTTATGTTTTTTATATTTTAGTTTATTGAGATTCCTGCTTTTTGCCTTGTATCTATTAGCGCCGATGAGATTACTCTAAATTTGTGTATACTTCAAAGTACAGAGTCAATTTTGAATTTGTACAAAGTTTCATATGACCTGGATACTAATTTGGACAAAGCCTCATGTGAGCATCCATTTTTTGGGCTCTGTCTGGACCAATGTTACTAGAACCAAACCGGTCGACCCCAAAAACTAGAACCGAACCGGAACCGGAAAAAAACGGTCACTAAAAATACATAAAATATTCAAATTTTTGAAAAATAGATACATATTCATGTGCATCCATGTGAATCCAAACCATTATACACAAATTTGCAAAGTTTGTCATATATATTCATGTGCATCCATGTGAATCCAAAGTTCCAAACCATTATACACAAATTTGCAAAGTTTCTCATATATATATATAACAAGTAATAGTGTATAAAACCAAAATAGCACTAAGAGTAAGTGCACTCCATGAGTCCATAGTCATATGAATATCCAAATGAAAATACATCATCAAAAAGGCTCTAAATGGCCAAAAAAAGCTCTAGAGAGTCAGAGACTACACAATCTAATAATCTGAATCTGCACACTGAAAGGAAGACTCAGAGGACTCAGAGTCAGACTTGGAGTCATCATCTACATTCTCAACATGAGTAGATTGAACAGGGGGATTCTGAGCCTGGCTTGATTCCCTTGGTCCAGAAGCCAAAGATACAGGTGCAACATCAGTGCACACATTCTCTTGATGTGGCTCAGGATCCAAATCCATCCAAGAAAGGTCTTCATGGTCAAAAGTTGCTTGCTGAGTCTCCACAACCCAATCTGATGAGGGATCAACATCATCCAAGAATATGTTGTTGGATTCAGGGATCTTGTTCATCAATTGGTTGCACCTCAACCTAAGGTTATACTGAACAAAGACCATATCATTCAACCGTTTTTGCTCTAAACAGTTTCTCTTCTTGGTCTGTATACGCTAAAAAACACTCCAGTTGCATTCACACCCAAAAGCACTGCATGTCTGGCTCAATATACGAACTGCAAATTTTTGCAATTCATGGCACTGGTTGCCAAATTGCTGCCACCAATAAGCTGCATGTAAAGACAAAAGAGATTTAGCAAAGGATTTTGAAAGTTTGACTTATTTTTTGCCATGAATAATATAATTGAAACTTTGAAAGACTTTACAATTACGTACCTGGTGGATCTCTTGCTCTACTTCAAACAACCATAGCCATGCCAAAGGTACCAATACTCTCATTGAAATGAAAGAGTTTGTTGTATATCTCATCTTGTTTGTTGGAATCGGGGACCATGCGCTCAATGCATTTGTATAATCCTTCTTTTACCTCCCCATCTACTTCAAAATCTTTTGTGTAATGGTACCTTTCAAAGAGTTAAAACTTAAGAGTGAATGAGTTTGAATTTTGAAACATTAGCTAAAGTTTAAACATTAGCTAAAGTTTAAACATTTGCGAATTAAAATTTAATAATATCTCTTAAAAAATTTGAAATCACTTACTACTTACCTGGGATTCAAGTAATATCCTGTAGCATGTAAAGGCCGATGGAGTTGTTTATTCCATCTTTCATCAATGATTCTCCACAAAGGAAGATACTTTTTCCTTTTACCCTGATATGCTTCCTTTATTGCCTCCTTGGCCTGATCCATGGCCTCATAAACAAAACCCATGGCTAGTTTATCACCATCCACCATTATCAAGACTTTCAAAAGAGGCACACTAAATAGCACTATCTCCTCTGCCCTTTTCCAAAATGCTTTCTCATACACTTTTTCAACAATTTCTTTGCCTTCAGCCTTCTTGCTCCATTGAGATGCATTCCACTCATCACAAGAGAACATCTTCCTCAGGTTGGCTTTT